>NW_023591453.1:2063612-2133279 GCF_014843425.1 Jatropha curcas | reverse complement strand
ATTTGAGATTGAGCGTGACGCTTTTGGTGTAGGTATTGGTGCGATGTTGATGCAGGAGAGAAAGCCTATTGCCTATTTCAGTAAGAAACTCAATGGAGCGCAGCTCAACTATTCAACCTATGATAAGAAGATGTATGCTTTGGTAAGAGCATTGGAGGTATGGCAGCATTACCTTCTACCCAAAGAATTTGTCATACACACTGACCATGAATCTTTAAAGCACCTCAAGGGACAAGGTAAGTTGAACAAGAGACATGGTAATGGTTAAGTGGGTGAGTTCATTGAACAGTTATCCTTTTGTTATTAATATTAAATACAAGCAAGGAAAAGAAAATATTGTGGCTGATGCACTTTCTAGGAGGTATGCTTTAAATTACTACTCTTAATGCTAAGTTGTTAGGATTTGAGCATATAAAATCCTTGTATGTTGATGATGTTGACTTCGGTCTTATTTGGAGTGCATGTGAACATGGGGCCTTCAACAAGTTCTTTAGGCATGAGGGGTTTTTATTTAAAGGAAATAAACTTTGTATAACCCAAATGTTCTATGCGTGAATTGCTTGTGTTAGAATCACATTGTGGGGGACTTATGGGGCATTTTGGGATTCTTAAGACATATGATATACTTGCTGAACATTTCTTTTGGCCACAAATGCATAGAGATGTAGAGAAATTGTGTGGTGTGTGCATAGCATGGTAAGCAAGCTAAGGTTCTAATCTATGCCTCATGGCCTTTATATGCCTTTACCTGTACGCTACTTTGCCTTGGACTGATGTTTCTCTATGGATTTTTGTACTTTGGATTGCCCAGAAACAAAAGCGGACGGTTAGGGACTAAGTATTTTTGTTGTTCGGACAGGTTAGTTAAGATGGCACAATGTTCATTGCCATTCCATAAGAGTGATGGATGCTGTCCATGTTGCTGAGTTGTTTTTCAGGAGGTTGTGAGATTGCATTTGCATGGGGTGCCACGCACCATAGTCTCAGACCGTGATGCCAAATTCCTTTCTCACTTTTGGCGTGTTTTATGGGGTAAGCTTGGTACAAAGTTGCTTTACTCTACTACTTGTCATCCCCAAACGGATGGACAGACTGAGGTAGTTAACAGAACTCTAGGAACTTTACTTAGAGCGGTGGTTGGTAAGAATCTGAAAACTTGGGAGGATTGTTTGCCTTTCATTGAATTTGCTTATAATAGAGGTCTATACATTCTTCTAGTGGTTATAGTCCATTTGAGCTTGTGTATGGTTTTAATCCTTTAACTGTACTTGATTTATTTCCTTTGCCTTTAAGTCCTTTTGCCTCTTTGAGTGAAATTGCTAACTTAGATGGTTGAAAAGAAGCGCTGAATTGGTTTAGGAGATACAGTGCTAAAGCCAGGGCTCATATAGACATGTGAAGGAACAAAAGCTTTGCCTGACCGTGCCACAAGGAAGGAGGCGTGTTGGTTATTTCAACCTGGAGATTGGGTTTGGCGTGCACATGAGGAAAGAAAGATTCCCAAACCAAAGGAAGAAAGCTTGTTGCTCGAGGGTGTTGCGGCCTTTGTCAAGTGTTTGGAGGATCAATGACAATCCCCATACCAAGATTGAATCTACCAGCGTGAGATATGGCGTGTCTGCTAACTTTAAAATTGTTTCTGACCTTTCTCCATTTGGATTATTGATTCAGAATTGAGGACAAATCTTTTTGAGGAGGGAGGTAATGATACAGCATCAAAGAGGCAAGATGAAGGATCTTTAGCTCTACCCGAGGCGACCAATCAACAAGAGCTCGTCAAACCAAGCTACGAACAGCCTTGAATGCATTTCTCAAGAACAAATTCACATTGGAGCTTTTAAGATCATTAATTTATGCAAGATGTGAGATTGACTTGAAGAGCACCAAAGCTTGTTATGCGATGCTTTGAGGCGTGCCGGCGTGCAAAGAGGCTGCCCATTGATGCATTCTACATGGTTCTATACTTAGGCAAATTTAGGAGGATGTTATTTTATTATGAGCTTAAGTATGGGCTCTGTAGGGCCTCTGGCCCATTTGTCCTGTTTTTTTGTTTAAATTCTTTAGTGGACTTAATTAATTAGTGTAAGGTTGGTTGGGCTTATTTTCCAGAGTTGGGCCAACCCTAGATTAGTTTATGTTTAAGTCAGGCTTGTTTTATTTAGTTAGCTTGGACTTGTATTTAATTAAGCCCATTTGGGCCACATTAGGTTTAGGCCTGGGCTAACTTAAGTTAATAGCTAAATTAGGTTTAGCTTGGGTTAGCTTAGGTTATTTATATTGCATTGTAAGAGAGCTGCACAGCAGCCAACATTAATTGGAATCAAAACCAACGTGTTTTCTTTGTTCTTCAAGAACAAACCGTGTTCTTCATCCTTACATGAATAGAACCGAATTTTCCTTAGTAATTAGGCTTGTGAGTTCTACAAGATTAATTGCGCCAAGAATTTCAGAGTTGTTTTCAAGAGTACTTGATGGTAAGTTTCTGATTCTTGTTCTAAATTCCTTGTTTTTCTCTCTTCAAGAGTACTTGTTTTCTCTCTTCAAGAGTACTTGGGGGTTAAAGTGATTTGACAGGGGTACTTCCGTTGTTAAAGGGATTGACGGGTACTTCCGTGATTGCATGCTTTCCGCTAGATTTCCTTGTTGATTTGCAAGAGTACTTGTTAATTAGCTAGGGTCGCATTACTGAAGAATCCCTACCTTCCTCACCTGATATAAGTTCAGTTTAGTTTTCTCATCCTGTGCCCTTGATTTCAATGCACGTTCTTCCTGATAAGTATGCAAAACCTGTTACAGTTACCGCTCTCTTTGACACTGGTTCACATTGTACAATGATCAATCCTGATGTGCTACCTGCTCATGCCTGAAAAAAGAAAATCCTCCATTTCTCAGCCGCTGATGGCAAAAAGTTCCAGACTACTATGATTACTAAGAAGAAAATTGGCCTTTAGTTCTTTCCTGATTGTATCATATGGACTCATGTCATTGGGTCCTACCTCTTTGGCCGTGATCTTCTGATTGGCTTTGATGTCTATCACCATGCTCAAGCTCAAAACTCAAATCCTTCCCTTCTTTTGGTATTAAAAATACAAAAAACAGTTCAAACCATACACCAACACAAACCATACACCAACAGTCCCAACCAGTTTTGTATAGCTGCTGTTCCTCTTGACTTTGCTCACATAAAAGAATTATTCTCTCCATGTTGGGCAACGTCTCATCTCACCTTCAACCATCCCTCTCCTCTGTACAAAAATCTTGATTTCTTTGTCTCTCTTCCCTTCAAGCTCAATGAAGACATTAATCCTACCAAAGCTAGCCACCCAGGTATGTCTCCCTCTGATTTAGCCTTAGCCTGTGTTGAATGTCAGGAACTATTACAACAAGGCCTCATTGAACCCACTACCTCTCCATGGGCATGTCAAGCATTCTATGTGAACAAACGCACAGAACAACTTCGAGGAAAAAAGAGACTTGTTATTGGAAAAAAAAAAAAAAAAAAAAAAAAGAGGGACTTGTTATTGATTATAAAACCACTGAATCATTTCCTTGCAGATGACCAAGTTTTTCCTATTTCACCAAGATTTCCTTCTCTCCTGATTCATCTTCAGAAATGCAAGTTCTCTTTTCAAAGTTTGCATCTCAAATCTTTCAAAGTTTGATCTCAAATCTGGTTTTGGCAATTGGGAATTCTTCCTGAAGATAGATACAAGACTGCCTTCTGTATTCCTGATGCACAGTATCAATGGACTGTAATGCCATTTGGTCTTAAAACTGCTCCTTCAATCTTTCAACGGGCAATGATCAGAATCTTTGAGCCCTTGCTCCACAGTTGCATCATTTATATTGATGATATCCTATTGTTCTCTGAAACTTCTAAGGCCCATGAAGATCTGTTGATCCAATTCCATTCTCTGGTCCATTCCTATGGAGTTATGCTCTTTGAGAAGAAGTCCATTATTGGCAAACAGGAAATTGATTTCCTTGGACTCCACATTAAAGATGGCCAGTACCAACCAGGCCCACATCTGGCCCAAGAGTTAGCCCACTTTCCAGACTCCAACCTTTCCAAAGTCCAAGTCCAACAATTCCTTGGGTTCATTAACTACATTAGGGACTTCATCCCTAAGGCTGCTATTGACGCGGAACCCAATGAAAATAAATTTCATGAACTCAATGACAAGTTTTGGAAGAGATCAAAGATCTAGAATAAATTCCCCTCTATGGCACCCCTCGTATGGCACCCAAAGCTTAAAAAGAAGCAAGGAACCACCAATATAGAGTTAAAGGCAATAGGATAAACGCACCCAAAAGAATGGATAATTTTACCTTGATTCCTTGATGCAATTTAGAAGAAATGCCCCAACTCACACCCTCTAAAAACATGAACACGACGCCAAAGCATGAAGAAATAGTCTTTTAATTCATTGAATAATTGTTGAATAATTACAAAATAACAAGCTATTTATACTAATCTAAGAGGTCCAGATCCTTAAAGGATTCAGAGTTAGCTAAGGAGTAGGATTTAGCAAATCTAAACCAACTAAGGATAAGACTAATAAAATCATAACAACTTAACGATTTGGATATCTAATCCAAATCTACTAAAGATTGACTAAATCTAAACAAAATAAGGCTAATTAATCATGGGGGGTCGAAATATTGGAGGCCCAACCCATTAACAAAGCAAAAACTCAAAATAAGCTAACTAACTTAATGAGAGGCAGGGACAAGCACGGCCTGGGTGGATCTGTTGGTGCTTCCTAGTGGACCAATTACAAGAAGTCATACAAAGAGATATGGGGCAGCCATGTCCTTATATGTTCAAGAGCAAGTTACATAAGAGCTTCATGATCTTGCTTTCAACAAGTGTTGTGTGGAGCTTGAAGGCACACGTAGGCTTCTTACATTGTTGGAGGCATATGTCGATGGTTTAATAAGTTAGCCCATTTGTGTTAGTTTTGAGTTGCAATTTTGTTAATGGGTTGGGCCACCAATAAATTCGACCACCTTTTATTTTTATCCTTAGTTGGTTTGGATTAATTATTACTTATCCTTAGTTGGTTTGGATTAATTATTCCTTATCCTTACTTTGTTTAGATTAGTTATTCCTTATCCTTAGTTGGATTGGATTAATTGGTCCTTATCCTCAATTGGTTTAGATTAGTTAATCCTTATCCTTATCCTTAGTTGGATTAGTTATTCTAAATCCTTTAAGGATCACGTTTTTAGATTTTAGTATAAATAGCTTTGTTATTCTAAATCCTTTAAGGATCTGGACCTCTTGAGATTAGGTATTAAAATAGCTTGTTATTTTTGTAATTATTGACCAAACAATTATTTCAATCAATTAAAAGAGAGTTCTTCTTCTTCCATGCCTTTGGCGTGTTCCATGTTTTTAGAGGGTGTGAGATTGCATTCTTCTTAATTGCATTCAAGAATCAAAGATAAAACTTAATCAATTTCTTTTGTGGCGTTTATCTTTATTCTTCTTACTTTATTATTGGTCGCGTGTTCTTGCTTCTTTTAAAGCTTTGGGTGCCATAGGTGCCATAGAGAGGGGTTTAGTTTGATCTTGGATCTCTTCCAAAAACTTGTCATAGAGTTCATGAAATTTATTTTCATTGGGTTCCGCGTCAGTAACTCTTATTTTGTGTTAATTCTAGCTTTCATTTTATTGTCTTTTGTCAATTTTGGAATAATGTAGATGGGCATTTATGCCTGCGTTAACAAGGAGGACCATTCTTGTAAGTGAGTGGGATGCCTCCTTTTTGTTTCTGTGGTTTTGTTTTCTTTATGCAGGAATAAAGCAAAGTCTCAAAAAATATATATATCATAAAGCAAAGCCCAAATCGGCTTATTTAGGCAATTTGGAGACGGTGTGTGGCTTGTCTACTTCAATAATTCCATCTACTCGCCGCACAGGGGGCAAAATCATCAAATTTAGCAAAATACCCTAAGGTAAGTTTTCTTTCAACACCGCATCAGGAATAAAAAGAAATTGTCTAGATCCAACAAGATCTAAAGAGATAATGTGTAGATCTCTCAGAATGAAAAGAAAACACGAAGATAAACAACAATGAATCCAACAACTTAATGCCCACAAGATGCCACAAGGAGGGGTGCAACCACTTCCAAAGAGCACTCTAGACAACCTTGGCATGAAGAGTATGAAGAAGAGAATGAAGAATGGCATAGAGAGCTCTTGTGGGCAAGAGGAGGTAGAAACAACAGAGGAAGAGGAAAAGGGATTGGTAGAGGCCGTGTTTACAGAAATGAAACCTACTTTGGGGAGGATGAAGAAGAGGTTGATACACCATTAGATGGTAACTCGGGTAACATCAAACTCAAGGTGCCACCTTTCAAAGGCCGAAACAATGTAGACGAATACTTGGAATGGGAGAGGAAGGTTGAGATGATCTTTGAATGATCTTTGAATGCCAACAAGGTATACTGAAGAAAAAAAAGGTGAAAATTGCAAGCCTATTAGAGTTCCAAGACTATGCTCTATTTTGGTGGATCAACTTAATCAGAGTGGAAGAAAAAGTGGGAGACGACCTATACCTATCCACAATTGGGAAGACATGAAGGAGGTAATGAGAAAACGTTTTCTTCCTGAGCATTATTTCAGGGAGTTGCATCAGAAGCTTCATAGACTAGTCCAAGGAGCCAAATCAGTAGAAGACTATCATAAGGATATGGAGATGTGCATGGCTAGAGCACACATTGAGGAAAATGAGGAGGTGACCACGGCTAGATTCCTAGGTGGCCTTAATAAAGACGTAGCTGATGCGTTAGAGATGTACAAGTATGATTCCATGGAGGAGATGCTGAATATGGCTATGAAGTTAGAGAAGCAAAGAAAAGGGAAGAGCACCACATCATATAGGCACATCATATAAGGGCTGCAACAACAACAGCAATCTCCTTGGGCGGTGCAGATGGCCTAAGAAGGGAGCGAGAAAAAAAGAGTTTCAAAGCTCTACACAAAAGGGGACAGATTCAGTGCCTAAGCATTCACACCTAATAGTGCCTAAGGCATTCACGCCTAATGTGCCAACTTATTCAAAGGGTTCAAGTTCCAATACTCCTAGTAGAGACATCAAATGTTTCAAGTGTCTTGGGAATGGCCATATATCTTCTCAATGCCCTAATAAGAGAGTAATAGTGATTAGGGATGGATACACCTATTCTGAATCTGATGATGAAGAAAACCCAATGCCACCACTTGAAGACTGCCATGATGATGATGAGGTTAATGATGAAGTTTTACAACCTGAGATGGGACAATTACTAGTTACTAGGCGAGTTCTCAACATGCAAGTTCAAGAGGAGAGCTTAGTACAAAGAGCAATATATTCCAGACTAAATGCTTTGGGTACTTAAACAAAGTATGTCTTTTGATTATTGATAGGGGGAGGTGCACTAATGTAGGCTAGTTTTGAGCATGGTGCAGGAAATTGGGTTTTACATGTGTTACCGCGCACCCAAGGGCCATTATAAGCTCAATGGCTCAATGATATGGGTTCTGTAAGAGTAAACAAATATGGGTTCTGTAAGAGTAAACAAGCAGGTGAAGGTGCCATTCTCGATTGGATGGTACAAGGATGAGGTCACTTGTGATGTAGTACCTATGCTAGCTGGGTATACCAACCGACAATACGACAGGCGAGTCCAGCATGATGGGTATACCAACCGGTTCTCCCTTACCTATTTGGGTAAACATGTGGTTCTAGCTCCTTTGACACCACCAGAGGTCTATATGGACCAAAAAAGGATATTAGAAAGTGAGGGGCAGAATTGTATTCAGGGGGAGGGAGAAAATAAAGATAAAGAAAAAGGGAAAAAAGAGGCCAAGAGTGAAAAAAAAAGGGAAAAAGAGGCCAAGAGTGAAAAGAAACAATTGAATGGCCCATGGGTGAGTGAAACACCAAGAGAGGGAAGAAAGAAACAAAACATGTATGTAAGAGAGAGGGAGATCCGCATCAGTGTTAGTGAGGGTAGACCAATCTTAATGATTCGGTTTAAGGAAATTTTCCTTAATTTGACTAACATTTACACTTCTTCTTTGCCTCCTAGTTTTGTTTCTTTGTTGCAGGAGTTTTCTGATGTGTTTCTTGATGAAATGCCTAGCGGATTGCCACCCCTAAGAGGCATTGAGCATCAGACCCCCCCCCCCCCCCTTCGGGATTGACTCGTGCCCGGGAGCCACAATTCCTAATAGGCCAGCGTGGTTATAGGAGCAACCCCATGGAGACTAAGGAGTTGCAGCGGCCAATGTTGATGGACCTGTTGCTTAAGATTTTTGTGAGGGAGAGTTATGAGCCCATGTGCAGTGCCTGTCATTACTTGTGCCTAAGAAGGACGGTTCTTGGAGGATGTTGTGTTGACTGCCGAGCTGTCAACAAAAATCACAGTTAAGTTATTCGCCAATCCAATTTCCTAGGCTAGATTGATATTGTTAGATGAACTGCAATTGGTAGTAAATACTTTCGAAAAATGATTTTAATGAGTTGGATATCATCAGATTTTAGAATGGAAGTTAAGGTTGATGAATGGAAAACTGCCCCTTAAGTACAAATTGGTTTATATTTGAGTGGATGGTTACTGCCATTTGGGACTAACAAATGCACCTAAGTTACTTTCATTGAGATAATGAACCATATCTTACGTTTGCTTTTTCTAGGCAAATTTTTGTTGTGGTTTTATTTATTTTGATGATATACTGATTTATAGCCAATTCTATTGATTGAGCATATTGAGCATTGTTAGGTTAGTATTGATAACTTTGAGAGACTGAAAATTTATATGCCTAAACACAGAAAATGCACTTTTTGCATAGATAGGTTTGTTTTTCTGGTTTTGTTTGTTGAGTGCACAGGGGGATTGAAGTCGATGAGGAGAAGGTTAAAGCAATTCGAGAATGGCCAACTTCCTAAATCTATATCTGAGGAAGGGAGTTTCCAGGCTTGGCAAAGCTTCTACCCGGAGATGGTTTGTGAAGGACTTTCTCATACATTATAGACATAAGCCCCACTCCACAAGAGGTGGGTAAAGAAAGGAAGTTAGGGCCACTAATAGAAATAATCAAAAAGGAAGTTGGGTTCAAGTGGGGAGAAGAACAACAGAAAGCGTTTGACACGCTTAAAGGAAAGTTAACATCTGCACCTATATTTTCTTTACCTAACTTTGAAAATACTTTTGAAATTGAGTGTGATGCTTCTGGTGTGGGAATTGGGGTGGTCCTAATGTAAAAAAGAAACCATTTGCCTACTTTAGTGAGAAATTGAATGGAGCGCAACTCAATTATTCAACCTATGATAAAGAGCTATACGCCTCGGTAAGAACTCTAAACGTTTGGCAACACTACGTACTACCTAAGGACTTTGTCATCCACATAGACCATAAGGCCCTAAACACTTGAAGGGTCAAGGTAAGCTCAATAAAAGGCATGGTAAGTGGGTTGAATTTATTGAACAATTTCCATATGTGATTAAATACAACAAGCAAGGGAAAGAAAAATATTGTGGACTGATGGCACTTTTTAGAGGTTATGACTTAATTACACTCTTAATGTAAGTTGTATATGATTTTTGAGAATATAAAATCCTTGTATGGTTGATGATTTGATGACTTCGGTCCTTATTTGTGAGTGCATGTGAGATGACTTCGGTCTTATTTGGAGTGCATGTGAACATGGGGCCTTTAACAAGTTCTTTAGGCATGAGGGGTTTTTATTTAAGGGAAATAAACTTTGCATACCCAAGTGTTCTATACGTGAATTGCTTGTGTTAGAATCGCATTGTGGGGGACTTATGGGGCATTTTGGGATTTTTAAAACATATGATATACTTGCTGAACATTTCTTTTGGCCACAAATGCGTAGAGATGTAGAGAAATTATGTGGTGTGTGCATAGCATGTAAGCAAGCTAAGTCCAAATCTATGCCTCATGGCCTTTATATGCCTTTACCTATACCTACTTTGCCTTGGACTGATGTTTCTATGGATTTTGTACTTGGATTGCCCAGAACAAAGCAAGCGTTGTGTAGGATAGTATTTTTGTTGTTGTGGACAAGGTTTAGTTAAGATGGCCACATTTCATTGGCATGCACATAAGAGTAGATGATGCTTGATCCATATTGCTGAGTTGTTTTTCAGGAGGTTGTGAGATTGCATGGGTTGCACGCACCATAGTCTCAGACCGTTGATGCCAAATAATCCTTCTTCTCACTTTTTGGCCGTTGTTTTATGGGGTACAGCTTTGGTTACATAAGTGCTGTACTCTACTACTTGTCATCCCCAAACGGATTGGGACAGACTTGAGGTTAGTACAGAACTCTACGGTTACTTTACTTTAGAGCCGGGTGGGTTGAAGGGTAAAGAATCTGAAAACCTTGGGAGGATTGTTTACCTTTTCATTTGAATTTGCTCTTATAATAGGTCTATACATTTACTTCTAGTGAGTTATAGGTCATTTGAGCTTGTGTATGGTTTTAATCCTTTAACTGTTACTTGATTTAGTCTCCTTTGCCTTTAAGTGAAATTTGCTAACTTTAGATGGTGAAAAAGAAGGCTGATTGATCCGGAGATAACATTGCTAAAGCTCGGGCTCATATAGACATGAAGAACAAAAGCTAGCTGACCGTGCCAACAACGGGAAGGAGGGCGTGTGAATATTTCAACCTGGAGAATTGGGTTTTGGAAGTGCACATTGAGGAAGGAAAGATTTCCAAACCAAAGGGAAGGAAAGCTTTGCGGCCCTGAGGTGTGGGAGCCTTTTCAAGTGTTGGAGAGGATTCAATGACAATGCGTTTACAAGATTGAAATCTCACCAGGTGAGTATGGCTGTCTGCTACCTTTAAATGTTTCTGACCCTTTTCTCCATTTGATTATGATTCAGATTTGAGGACCAAAATCTTTAATTAGAGGAGGGAGGGAATGTACGGATCAAGGAAGCAAGGTGCAAGGACCTCTAGCTCTACCCTGTAGGAGCGCCAATCACAAGAGCTCGTTGCAACCAAGCTCACGAACAGCCTTGAATGCATTTTGGCTCAAGACAAGATCACCACTGGAGCTTCAAAGATCATAAATTATGCAAGATGTGAGATTGAACTTTGAAGAAGCACCAAAGCTTGTTATTTTGATGCTTTGAGGCGGTGCAATGAGGCTGCCATTTTGATGCATTTTACATGATTTCTATACTTAAGGCAAAATTTTTTAGGAGGTTGTTAGGTTGTTATCTTATTATGAGCTTAAGTATGGGTTGTGTAGGGCCTTCGGCCCATTTGCCCTATTTTGTTTAAATTCTTTTAGTGGACTTAATTAATTATGTGTAAGGTTGGTTGGGCTTATTTTCTAGAGTAGGGTCAGCCTAAGTTAGTTAATGTTTAAGTTAGGATTGTTTTAAGTAGTTAGCTTGGACTTGTATTTAATTAAGCCCATTTGGGCCACATTAGGGATAAGCTTTGATACGGATCGAATCAAAGGATGAGATGTAAGTTCGCCTCTATGGCACCCCTCGTTTATAATGAAACGGAAACACCAATAATCGAGATTAATCTTTCCAAGAATAATTCGTTGTTCTCACTAGAACCAAAATATCCTAGTAGTTAAGCTATGTGAGTTCTAACAAGATTAATTGCACCAAAGAATTTCAGAACGTTGTTTTTCAAGAGTACTTGAACGTAAGTTTCTGATTCTTGCTGGCTAAATTCCTTGGCCTTTCCTCTCTTCAACGGCCAGTACTTGGGGGTTAAAGGATTGTCGGTACTTCCGAGAATTGCCATGCTTTCTCGGCTAGATGCTTCCTCTGTTGATTTTGCCAAGAGTACTTGTTAATTGGCTAGGGTCGTAATTACGTTAAGTTCAATTTTGTCTTTTAATTAATTTATGAATTAAAGTAATTGACGTCAGGCTAATATTAATATTATATTGTTATGCAACTCCCTTCCAGTGGGTGAATTTATGCCAAAGCATTTTTGCCAAAGAAGCAAAGTGGGCCCACAACAAATCTACACCCGTTCATCTTGCAAGAGAATATTATTAAAATGCGATGCGCGATCTGTATCAGGAAACCGTTTTACTTACTGCCATGGCTTTACTTTTTGATGGATCAAAAACAACTCAAAGGCAAGCACTTCACTCGGTATGCATGGATCATGTTATGTAGCAATCTTTTAAGTTAATGGAGTCAATAATATCATCATAGTCTTCTTGATTTTTTTTTTTTTTTGCAGAATTTATATAGTTGATTTTTTTTTTTTTTTTTGAGAATTATATAGTTTATGAAAATCAATTTTCAATCTTTTCTATACTATAATTAATATTTCCAGGCTAATCTTTAATTTTTTTGTAGAATTAATCATTGATATAATTCTAAAATTGTTTAATAAAAGCATTCTTGAATCGAAAATTTTACGAGTTTAATAACACATAATTGAAAAATATAGACTTAAAAATAATTTCTTGTATAATATAATTATATATTTATAAAAAAATAATTTGTGATACGTTTATGAAGTAATATAGATAATATGTAAAAAAAATATTAGAATTTAATGGGGTCAAATTAATTTTTTAATGGAATCATCTATAATATAAAATTTTAATATTTTCTTGTTCAACTCTATAATATAAAAATTATTTCCTATCAAAAAAAGATTTTTTAATAAAACCTACGATAAATAAATTGAAATGAGAGGAGGTTAGCTCTAGACTGCATATTGATTAATTCAGTTATCAATAAACTTGATTTTAAAAAAATCAGTCCAACAACTTAATTTAGAATTTTAAAAGTTGAGAAAAAAAAATGTTTTCTATTATAAACTATAATAAAGTTAATTCTAAATCGATTCAAATTAAGTGGAAAATGTGATATGATTTTTGATTTTTTTTCAAATATTATCCACCCTACCCCAATGGGGAAAGTAGCCCAATTTCTATATATATATATATTCTTATTATTTAATTTTTAATATCCATCTTGCGAAATGAAAAGACATGTTGATATACACAGCTAATGTTAAGACATGATTTTTTGCGTAACAACTTTAAATTAAAATTTATCTCTATTTAAATAATATTCATATTATAAGCGAATAATGTTTTTTAAATTAGTTTTAATATGATAGGACAATATTAGAAGCCAAGTATATTTACTAAAATCATTATAGATGATAAAATGAAAAAATATTATTAATTATAAGATTAGACTTTATTTTTTTAAAAATGATAAGGTTAGACTTAATTAGCGTCGATTTCTTAAAAAAAAAAAACATAAAAGCATTTGAATAGAAACAATCAACTATTGATGAATTGGATTTTAGCGTTCCATTCATTTTTACACGATTAAAAGAGGAATAACATAATAATAAACACACATATACTTATATTAAGTAAGTGTAATACATAATTATTTATTTATAATTTTAAAATACATAAATTAAATACATATTTTTTGAATAAGTTAAAATAAATAAATAAGATAGAATAGATTAGATGAACTAATAAATATTTATTAAAATTTATCAAATACATTAAATTAAATACATATTTTTGAATAAAGTTAAAATTTAAGTTAAAATAAATAAATAAGATAGAATAGATTAGATGAACTAATAAATATTTACTAAAATTTATTAGATGAAATTTTAAAACATTTATTAAATGAACTAATAAATCCTAAGTTAAAAAAAAAAAACTAATAAACCCTAAAACATTTATTAGATTTCATTTTTAGAGCCCTATAGCATCTGTATTGTTATTCAAAACTTTAAAAGTTGATATATATTATATTATAGTGTATTATATTATAATGTTTTTTTTGTAGATATTTCATATTTTTTTCATTTAAAAATTTATTTTAAAATTAAAAATAATAGTATATTTTTGAAACAATTAATATCATAAATAATCTAATATCATAAAATATCAATGATTGAAAATTTAATTAGAATAATATATTAAAAAAATATAATAATATACTTTTTTAACCAATTAATAAAAAGTATTAAAGAAACTCTAATTTATCGATTATTAAAAATTCAAACAGTTATCAATTATCCAATGATAAGGATATTCTAGAATTTCTAAATTTTTACTAAAGTTATTAGAGGTAATCCCATTATTCTCCATATTCTCAGATTTATTTGTAGTATAGATTTTATCTATGTACTTTACGTAAAAAAATCATTGGCACCTCAACTTTTACTTTGACCTATTGAACACTTCAATTTTAAAAATTGTATTAACTAAATACTTCAATTTACAAAAATTATTCTATTGAATACTCAAACACTTATTAGATAGTTGAAAAATATAAAAATTATTATTCCAAAGATTATACTAACTACATATTAAGTGAATATCTTGCACATAAATACTAAAAATATAAAAATTATTATTCCAAAGATTATACTAACTACATATTAAGTGAATATCTTGCACATAAATACTAAAAATACCAAAAAATATTGTTATTAGTATAGATAGGAATGCAATATTAGCAAAATTCGTAACTTCAGGGACATACAGGTCACTCGTAAAATTCAGGATCCACAAGATTTTTTCGTAAAGTATAGGAGTACGTTTATGCATTTGGCTGATTTGCGTATGACTCAATGAGCTTTAATATGACTGAAATATGTGAGCTTATCTATGTGCCGGCAAGTGTCAATTGACTTCTCGATCTCGAATCGTGTTAAAGTCAAAAAGAAAGTTTTAACAGTTGAATTTCTATAATCTTATGTAGGCTGGAAATGGTATGAAAAAAATAAAGTATAAAAGAATTGGATAAAATGGTAAAAAGTATTAAAATTGAGGATTGTTTTTGTTTATTTCATCTACTCTTTAAAGATTTCATCATTCAATTGAAATGAGAATCAATCTACTACGAGGATGTTTTACTTTTATTGCATTCTTTTGATAAAAACTACAATAAATAAATTGCATTCCTTTACTCGTTTTGTTTAAATTTCTATTGTGTTCTGTTTCTTCCAAGAGTTGTGTTTGAATTTTCATGGCTTTTACTGTTTGGTTGCTGGGAAACATAATTTGATTTGTTTTCTGCTTTGATAAGTTCATATGATTTGCAGATGATTAGAAGATGATTTAAGGAATTTTCCACGAACAATTTTCAACCACTTCTTGCATGTTGTTCTTATTATTGCCATTTAAATTTCTTACCCGGCTTTGTTTTTTTTTTTTCTCTCTCTTGGCTTGGCAGTTTGGCAGGTGCAGGTGATAATATTCTTATTATGCAAGAAGACGCGTATGGGTAGGAGAAGTTGAAGTGAGCACCATGTTTTTTTTGTTTACTTAGCAAAGTGGGTATTAGAATCAGAAACTTGAAACGTGGGTCAATCGATATATATATATATTTCTGGCCTGTTTTGTTTCAGTTTAAAGCATTCTACTGCTTCATAGAATAGTGGGTTTTAACATTTTTGAAAAAACAATTGAGTCATAACTTAACTTCTAAACTCTATTGTATTTCAAAATGGAGAGAACAAAATAAGCAAGAATTCAGTTCAGTTTAAAGCATTCTACTGCTTCATAGAATAGTGGGTTTTAACATTTTTGAAAAAACAATTGAGTCATAACTTAACTTCTAAACTCTATTGTATTTCAAAATGGAGAGAACAAAATAAGCAAGAATGTGCATTTATTTAATGATCATGTTCTTTAAACTTTAGTATATTTTGTTGTTTGGGTCTGTCTGGCTAACAACTCCATTTCTTTGACAAAAATTGAATAGATAAGCTTCTATTGTAGATCGTTGAAGCTACTGGATGAACAAAGCATCAGCGAGGTTGTGATCTAGATCAGTTTTTATTGTTGTTTTCCTCTTAAATACTTTGTTGCTAGAAGAATAAAGATGGATATTTCTCTTTTAATAATTTACATGCTCAATATTAATGTAATCATGTCGAATTATATTGTTGTGTTTGGTAGTCCAAGGTGAAGCTCTTATTTGGACTGCCTGTAATAAGTTAAACTGCCCTTAATAGGTTTTAATATTATTATACTTTTCTTAATGGACTACGATATTATTGTAATTATTGTCATATTACAGATTGTATAATAATCCTTGTTCATAATATCTAATGTCAAAACAATTGCATGTCTGTATTTAATTTAGTTAAATTCTCTCCAATGCTTAAAATAAATAATCTACTTTAAATAGTACTAAAAAATTAATGTTTTTGTTTATGATAGTTTGTTTTTATTATCTAATCTGATTTTCTCATATTTGGATCTATGTTTATATGATATAATATTCTTATACATTTATGTTTTGATTCCTTTTTCATTTTTTGAACTTATGGTACAACATCTATGATAAATTAGTGAAAATATGAAATGCAGAAAAAGATAGAATTACATGATTATTGATTTTAAAAGTAAAGTGGTTTCTAATTGTTTTTATTTCTTTCAGGTTCAGTAGAAATTGCAGTTTAAATTTTTTTTGATTTGATCAACTGAAATGTCTTTTCTTTTTTTTTTTTTTTTTTTGAAAATTGCAGCTAAATTTTCTTGATATTGATGCAAACTGAAAATTGGTCTTTTCTTTTTTTTTTTTTTTCTTATCAGGTCCATCTCCTTCCTTGTCTTTTTCTGGTTCTGGCATGAACGAGAAAGTATAAATTTTACTGCGATACATTACATCGGATTTTTTTTTTTCTTTTTCATTCTATTTTATACTTTAAGGCTAGCGAGGGATTAGTTTGGATTTTGCATTTATTTATATTTTAAGGCTAGGAGGGATTAGTTTGGAATGATTTTGTCTTTGGTGGATGTGAATGTTTGATCTATAACATTAATTTTTGTGCTTTTGTAATTTGCATGATGTTTTATTTTATTTGAATTGAAAAATTGTGTTTGTATTGCTTTTATGGGCTCCTTTTCACCAAAAAAAAATAAATAAATAAATAAAAAATGCGCTTTTGCGACCGATATTTGCGACCGACCTACATCGGTCGCAATATTGCAATTTTGGTGCCAAGTAAAACGACGTCACAAAGTTAAAAATTGAGATCGATTTTAATGAAATTTGCGACCGATAAATTTTAGGGCTTTAAACGCCAGACGCCCTCCTTCTTCTTTCTTCTTCTTTCTTTCTTCTCTTCCTCCTCTCTTCTCCTCCGTTCGCAGCGCCGTCCCAGTGTCTCGCTGTGCTGCTCCAGGCTGCCTGACGCCGCCCTGGTCACTTCTACCCGAAGTTCGCGCACTTTGGTCACTTCGCAAAACGCTCTCAGGTATGTTTTGCGTTTTTTTTTTTCATTTTTGCTTTTTTTTTTTGCGATTTATTATTATTGTTATTGTTATTATTATTATATACAAGAACATAAAAAGATTAATAATTTTAGCAATGAATTCAATGAATTAAATACGAAAATGAATTAAATAGAAAAAAAATAAAAAATATAATAATTAGTAAATAATATTAAAGATATATAAATATTAAATTATTTACTTGATAAGTATAAATTATATTTATACATGTTGTTACTTGGTTTCATTAATAGGAACACAAATTGGTAATTATATTATATCCCCTACTTATAAAAATTGAGGAATAATTAAAAAAAAAAATTAAAAGAGTAAATGATAGTTAATTTTTTTAGTTTAAATCATTAATTTTAAACCTAATTTAAATTATTTCGTCAATTTAAAATATTATTATATTTTAAGTATGTTATAAGTAAAAAATTAATAAAAACATTACAAGTAGAATTAACAAGAAGTAAAAATATGTATAACACATATTAAAAAAAAAAAAACTAGTCCAAATATAAGTTATAACAATTTAAATGTAATAACTACTCTCGAATCATTAATAATTCATAAAAATATAAAATATTTAATGTCCAACAATGTTGGGTTTTTATATCTTTAGAATCAAATTATATATTTTTAATTATTTTATAAATATTTAACATTAATTACAAATATTCCATTATAAGAATAATAATTGTTTAAAATTAGAATTAATATATTAAAGGTTTGCCAATCATAAACATACGAACAACACATTGCCATTGATAGAAATTAAAACAATTCAAAAAGAAGAAAAAATGACATTCGCACAGATACACCTGATACAGAATAGCATAATAGAAAGCCCAATTGTTATGATACATTGTAATAAAATTACTCTTATTTTTTGCAATTTAAATATCGCATTTTTTTGTTATTATTATTGTTATTATTTCTTAAATATTTTTTTTAAATGAAATGATGTGGTTTGGGTTGGAGGATAGTAGTGGCCATTTTTGGGCCTTTGGAGAATGTTGGTATGATATGAAGTGTTATTGACAGTGTTTATGTATTTTTGGATTTGATTTGTGTTGTGCGAAGTGCTGTACGAATTTTTTTCAAAAATTTAATATAACTTAGTATTGTGAACTTAGTGAGGTTTATTTATATTAGGGTCCTTGTTATAGAAATAACCTTAGTAGTTGAAGTGTAAATCTGAACATTACATTTGCATGTTTTAAGGATGGTTTAGGACAATGCAAATTACAATAATTTTGCATTTTTAAACACAATGTTTATTAGGTATAAGAAAAATGCGCAATATTGAGATTGATTGTATGGAGGTAACGGGAAAAGGGTCAATGGGATATTAAGACAAGAGTTTTTACAAGGATGGAGGCGTTTTAATACAGTTTGTCAGTTGGTAATCGCAGTTGTTAATGAATGGGTAATAGTTGAGGTGTCCATGTATCACAAAAAGTGTCGAAATAGAGCCGTCTTAGACAATCGATACAATTAAACTTCATTTATACGCAAATGGGTTCGTGAAATTATTACGAATCGGAATTACAATATGGTGGAATCTCGAGTTTTCAATGGGTCAGGCCACTCTATTCCGATAAGATTGAAGGTCCAGCTTATTCAAAATTTCCAGTAATGGTAATCATGAATGTATGGTAATATCGAAAATGGGCCCCCCCGAGGTTTAAAAAGAAAAAGGTTTTAAAGAAAAAAAAAAGAAAAATGGGGGTTTTTCCACCATTGGATAATATGGAGGATCGCCCAACGTAGCACATAATAATTGTAATAATTGTTTGACATGCTAAGTGCAGCTAACAGTGAACTATGGCCTGGATGCAAGAATCATTTAGTTCTATCTGTTGTGGCACGATTACTAAACACGAAAGCGGAGCACCATTTTTTAGAAAGGTGTTACGATGATTTTGTGCAGTTAGCAAAAGAAATGTTGCCTGAAGGCCATTCAATAGTTGATAACTTTTACCGGATAAAAAATTAGTTCGGGGATTGGGACTACCCGTTGAAAAGATTAATTATTGTTGTAATAATTGTATGATATATTGGGGCCTTGACTTGGAATTCAGAGATTGCAAGTTTTGTAATCTTCCAAGATATCAACGGCGGGCTCAAGCCAATACTGGAACTGTTTCAATAAATCAACAACACCAAACTTACCATAGAAAATACAACAAGCCAAACAGTGAGTATCTCAGAAAAACTAAACAACCAAAATTATACCAAATGGTCCAGACTGATGTATTTGGCAATTAGTGGGAGAGGTAGGCTCAGACACATTACAGCCCCTCCACCACTAATCACTGATCCAGAATATCCCAAATGGGCACAGTCAGATTCCAATGTAATCACATCGATCATAGAGAATATAGAATCTGACTTGGTGAACCAGTATCTTGATTACCCAACCGCAAGAGATCTGTGGAAGGGAATAGAGGCAATGTATAGTAGTGGTCAGGATGGTCTACAGATCTTCGATCTGACTGTGAAAGCCAATAGATCCAATCGAGAATTTTTACAGCAAGCTCCTGGCTTGGAAAAGAGCTATGGGTGGTCAAAGTGGCTTGGAATCGAGAAGGAGAAGGATGAGAAGGTTGATTCCATGTCAAGAATAGCACCAAAGGGATATGATCCCAATGAAGATGTGAAGGATGAATAACTGTGGCATTAGGGAATCTAGTCCGCCAAAGAATCGAGCACAGTGCTCTATCAAGACAAGCACTCTTAGAAATAGAAACAGAGTTACCACGTGTCCATTTGAACAGAACACAAGAAAAGCCCAAATCGAGCAAAGCCTACCCAAAAATCTAGTCACACAAGTCACGACAGCTAGCCTGCAAGTTAGACGAATACCCATATTGCTCCTGACCAGAAGTAATTGCATTGAAATCACCAAGAAGAAGCCATTCCTCAAAATTATCAATCTGACTCAAGATTAAATCCTGCTAAAGAAATTTTTTAAGAGCCATAGTGATACGGATCAAGGAAGCAAGGTGAAGGATCCTCTAGCGCTACCTGCCGGGCCAATCATGAGAGCTCGTGCAACCAAGTTACAAGCAGCCTTGAATGCATTTGTTCAAGAACAAATCACATTGGAGCTTCAAGATCATAGCTATGCAAGATGTGAGCAAGATGTGAGATTGAACTTGAAGAAGCACCAAAGTTTATTATGGTGTTTGAAGCGTGTAAAGAGGCTGCCCATTGATGCATTATACATGTTTTATACTTAAGCAAATTTAGAAGGATGCTCTTTCATTGTAAGCTTAAGTATGGAGCATGTAGGGCCTGTGGCCCATTTATCCTATTTTGTTTAAGTTATTTAGAGTGGATTTAATAAGGCTTGTTGGGCTTATATTCCAAAGTTGGGGCAGCCCAAGATTAGCTAAATATTTAAGTTGGGCTTGTTTTAATTAATTAGCTTGGGCTTTATATTTAATTGAGCCCATATGGTCCATAATGGTTAGAATATTTTTAGCCTTGATTTAATGCATGATTGTAGGCTTGACTTTAGCCTTGATTGTAGCCTTGATTTAAGGCATGATTCTAGGCTTGATTTGAGCCTTGATTTAAGGCATGATTATAGGCTTCACTTTAACCTTGATTTTAGCCTTGATTGTAGGCTTGATTTTAGGCTTGATTCTAGTTCCTTGTCTTCCATTTACTAGTATAAATAGGTGCTTCCATTGTAAACAAGAGACACACAACAACAATAATATATATGAGTTTTCTTCTTTGAATGAAAGCAACCATTTTCCATTCATTAGTAATTGAGCTTGTGAGTTCTACAAGATTAATTGCATCAAGAATCCCAGATTTGTTTTCAAGAGTACTTGAAGGTAAGTTTCTGTTTTCTTGTTCTAACTTCCTTTCTTTCTCTTTTCAAGAGTACTTGGGGATTTAGGGATTGACGGGTACTTCCGTGATTGCATGTTCTTTGCTAGATTCTCCTTGTTAATTGCAAGAGTACTTGTTTAACGAGAGACTGCCATAAACAAAAACTATATTCCATGGCGTACTAGGCCCAGGTGCAACTCTACAAACCATGAATTGAGCATGAGTATGAATGACAACAGTTGTAAAACCCCTATCAGACCAAAGAAGCCAAAGACCTCCACTGAAACCAAACGCTTCAACCCGTATCGAAAAATCAAAACCGAGAGAAGAGTTTTGAAAAAGTTTTATTCTTAATAATAATTTTTTTATTTTCTTTTTCGTTACTGAATAATTTGTAACTACTATCATTTTAATTGAATAATTTGTAACTACTATCATTTTAATTTTGTAAGAGATTTATATGTCCCTTGCAATAAATAAATGGCTATTGATGATTAGACTATTTTAATTTTCTTCATATTTTTTTCTTTTATATCTTAAATCTGTTTAACTTAAAAGAAAATAGTATTTAGGAAATTTTTAAAAAAATAGAACTATATATTTCTATTTGGATTACTTTTTGGAGTTTCAAGAATTTATATGTATATGCATATACTCCTTTATTTGATGTATTCGATAAGTAATACTGTCATCGTAGCAAAAATGATTTCTATTATTAATTAGATCACATTCTCCTTTCTTTTCTTTTACCTAGCAGTAAAAGAAATTTATTACTCCCTCCGCCTAAAAAAGATAATCCATCTTTTGAATAAACTATGTTTTCTTATCGATTTTATTACAAATTTAAGATTTAAAATCGTCTTTAATAAAATAATTTTATTTGAATATTATCTTGGCTTTAATATGAAAATGAAAAGAAAGAAAGAAAGTGAATGAACGTAAACTTTTATTTTTTTTGGTTATCACGATTATTTCAATATCTTTTTGAGTATAAAATGATTCTTATTTTGAAGTTTATAATTACCACTCTATATAAGCGATTTTCCTCAACTGAATGAACCTTTTAACCTATAAAAAATGTCTGCTGAACTTTTTTAATAAATGTACATTATAATTTTTAACGTATTTCACTTTTAATATCTTTTAAATTCACTTCCTTCCATCTGTTTTTAATAATGTATTTTTAAATATTAATAAAAATAATATACTTTTTTTCTTCTCTCTCTCCTCAATAAAATACTGTGTATATTTTATTTGAAAATTTATTTTTATTTAAAAAATATGTCCAATCAAATCATACAAATATAAAAAAATTAATAAAAAAATACATATTTTTTATTTCTCATTGAAATAAATATTTTAAATTATAATGAAAATATAATCAAATATTTTAAAAAATAAAATATAAAAATTTTCAAATTTCTCAGTATAAAAAAATATAATAAAATATTTAGTAAATTCAAAATTTCATTAAGAGCAATATCGAAAATCTCATTATTTTTCTCTCCTATTTTCACATCTATATATAATATAAATAGAATTTGTTGTTGTACTTTTTTATATGATTCCATCATTCAACTATTGCAATATATTTTCAAATATTACAAATTCTCGCGTCTATCAGTTGTTTTCAACTTATGTCACTTTTAACAGAAAAACATTAAAATCATTAAAATTCAAAAAAGAAAGGAAAAGAAAAAAAAAAGAAATTTATAATTTCTTCAGTTCGGTAAGTTAATACTCCACTAATAAAGAATTTGAATTTAATGTTGGCGCTATTTTCTGCTCTCTAATTCTCAAGCTCATATCAGACCTCCACAAAAGCCCGTTGCTTATCTTCTCTCTTCCGCTAGACGTCAACGGGGCACATTAAATCAGACCAAATCCCTTCTCGCCATTATCAAATTTCTCCCAAAAACTCTATACAAGATTGGGTCTTTCGCTTTATTTTCATAATATTATCCAAGATGCTCTCAACTACCAGCAGATGCCTTACTAATTTTCGGCTTCATCGGCTAATGGGTATTTTTGATTCCGTCCCGTTTTTCTTTATAGTACTTCTACCAATACACAAGCGGGAGGTAAAAAGCAAATTCTATTCATCGATAACATTGATGATGCTTTGGCTTTTTCAGCGATGCTTTCAATAGTAATCCTCAAGCCTGTTATGGAATTTAAATCAATTATATCTGCAACCTTGTTCGATTGAACTTATGCGACTGTCATTTTCTTTAAGAACAGATGGAATTGTCTGGAATTTTCTCTCCATCTATCATTCTATATAATATTTTGAAACTAATTGCTTTTGCCAATCTGGACCGCGTGGATTTTGGGTTCTCTCTTTTTGGGAATTTCAAACTTGGTTTTCAGCCTACCATTATAACCGCTTAATACCTTGAATTAACGGGCTTTGTAGTGAGGAATGCATTTGATGAAGCCTGTGGAATTATTTGATGAGATGTTTGCAAAAGGCTATAACCTGATTGTCTATAACTATACACGTGATTGTGAATGGGTTGTGTAAATTGCGAAAACAATGTGGCCCTTTGGTAATTCTGAAAAGAATGGGTCGAGGAAGATATGTGAGCCCTGTGTGGTGTCATATAATTGCTATCATTGCAGCCTTTGTAGGATAGATTTGGTTCTACTAGAGGCACTTAGAGCTCTTCTTGAAAATCAAGAGTGGAAGCCATTTCTTAACTTGCATTGTTTGAATTAGCAGCTCTTTAATCAACTGGTCTGTGTATGGTGCAAGCCGATTGAAGGAAGCTTTTTGCTAACTTAAAAAATGTTGAAAGCCACATCAGGGCAGATCTAATTAGCATTCAATATATTGTTGAATGGCTTTGTAAGTGTGGAAGGGTTTCAAAGGCTTGTGGTTTCGTCCAAATTGATGATTAAAAGAGGAATAAAAGCTGATGTTGATGACTTACAGCTCTTTAATTATGGTCTGTGCAATTCAGGCCTGATGGGAAAGAAGCCTTCTGTGCAGCCTCAATGAAAATGTTAGGAAGCGAACTCCAACCAGATTTAATTCCTTCAACATATTGGTTGATGGACTTTTAGTAAGGAAGGAAGGGTTTGCAAAGGCTCATGGTCATAAGTCAACATGGATGATTCGAAGAGGAATGAGCTGATGTTGTTGATATATAGCTCTTTAATATATGGTCTGTGCAATTCAGGCAGATGGCGAAAAGCTTTCTTATAGCAGCTCGATGAAAAATGTTGGAATGCGAACATCGCACCAAATTTAATTACTTGAATAAACTTGGTCGATGGGCTTTTGTTGCAAAGGCTCATGGTATAGTCAAATGCACGATTCAAAGAGGAATAAAGCCTAATGTTGTGACTTACAACTCTTTGATGAATGGATATTGTCTACTCAACAAAATGGATCAAGCTAGGAAAATTTTTGACATGATGCTAAGCAAGGGTTGTACACCTGATGTTGTTACCTACAATATCATGATTGACTGTTACTGTAGGAGAAAAAGGATAGATGAGGCAATGAGGCTTCTTGATGAAATGCCTCACAAAGGATTGATTCTTAACCATGTCACTTATAATTCTCTTATACATGGCTTGTGTAAAGCAAAGAGCCCTCAAGCTGCATATAAGTTTTTGAAGGACCTGTGTGCTAGTGGCCATTCTCCAGATGCGGTAACCTACAATATTTTGATAGATGGCTTCTGTAAGCATCAGTGTCTAGATGTGGCGTTGTCCCTATTTCATGAAATGCAGAAAAACTCATTGAAGCCTGATATTATTGTCTATAATATCCTAATTGTGATAATTATCCTAATTGATGGTTTCATGAAATGCAGAAAAACTCATTGAAGCCTGATATTATTGTCTATAATATCCTAATTGATGGTATGTTCAAAGCTGGAAAAGTTAAAGATGCGAAGGAACTGGTTTCTAGACTTTCCATAGAAGGGTTGCGGCCTGATGTTTACACATACAATACAATGATCAATGGACTTTGTAAAGAAGGATTACTAGATGAAGCATTCAAGCTGTTCAGAAGAATGGAAGGGGATGGTTGCTTACCAGATAGTTGCTCTTATAACGTGATTATCCAAGGATATCTCCGGCACAACGATTCATCCATAGCAACACAATTTATTGATGAAATGGTTGGCAAGGGTTTTTCTGCAGATGCCACCACCACAGAGTTGGTAATAAATTTAGTTATGAACAAGCCTGATGACCCGCTTGTACAAAAGCTGCTAATTACTCTCAAATGTTCCTCAGATGTTAACTCTGAAGTGAAGATTTCAGAAGTAGAACAATTTGTTGTATACTGTCGCAAGAGTTCTGGTTTTCTGCAAATTTTCAATTTGTATATATTATTATTTTATTACATTTGCCTCATTGATATGCATATAATACAATTCTACTTCCACTGTATTAATATTTACTCTTCTGTTTTTGTAACCAAATAGTATTTTAATCTATGTTTTTCGTTGATTATTCTTCATCACCACAGAAGATATATTTTCGACACACATATTCCATTAAAATGGGAACAGTTTAGTTCCTTGAGATTGTTAAAATGGGACATTTTAGTTTCCTTGAGATTGTTTCCTTTCTGTCTCTATCCATTTTCGCTTCTTTCCTTCCAGTTGTTATCTCACTAAGCATCAAGGAGTTTTCCTTTGAGCACAGTGAAAAGTTTATCTAAAGGAACATATACAGAGAAAACTCATAGAACGATTAAGCAGATAACATTGTACATATCTAAGCAGTTAATGCTAATGCTAAATCAAGCAACTTTGAGACTCTGTGAACTTGAAGCTTATAATCTCTGGTAATTCAGCTTCTCTGACTGCAACCAATTAAAAGTAATTAATTGGAAAAAATGTTTTAGACAATATAACAAAGGATAAGGCTTTTAACAGCAATACCTTGATAAGCATATCTGTTGGAAGCCAAGCTGGTGCAGTTGGAATCCCAACCCAAGCGACCTGTCAAAACCATATCTAACTATTCAACTCTGAAACCAGAATATGAGTTTCGAACACATAAAATAACTTAAAAGTGCATGCTCTCCAGAATATGAACACACAAAATAACTTACAAGTGCATGCTCTCCACTCTCAGATATTCGTAAATCCAACACCTAAAAAATGAAAATATTGTCAAGAAATGCTAATTATTTACTACGGAACAGGAAAAAGAAAATAGGAAAGCTATCTCTTTAACACGCTTGTGTCTTGATTTCTCATGACCGTGGACACTCTCCATTAGAAAGCAAATGTTCTAAAAGAACAGGTGAATAGCAAACTGATAGTAATCTAACAAACCATCAAGAAAATAATAAAGTTTCTCTTTTTTTAACAACAGTGACTCCCTCATCTAATAATTTGATGGAAGAATATTGTTTTATGGAGGCAAAGGTTTAAAGTTTCTCTTTTTTTAACAACAGTGACTCCCTCATCTAATAATTTGATGGAAGAATATTGTTTTATGGAGGCAAAGGTTAAGGACAAAATAAATTATTTAATCAAACTATAGGGACAAAGTAATTAATTTTTTTTTTTAAATCTCGGAGACTAATATGTAATTTTCCTTCTTATTAAGCCATTTTAACTCTTATTTCATATAAATAAAATTAAAATGTAGAATTCAGTTAAAATGAATTTTTCTATTCAATATGATAATTTTGAAATATGAGAATTCAGTTGAATATCATAATATTTTTGAAATTATTTATACCGAAACAAAATTTGGTAAGTTGCAATGAGCTAGTATAAGTCAAATTGCTTTGATACAACTGAGTTTCAACAATCACTTACTTATAAATCTACTAGTGTTTTTTATTACGTGCCTTTGCAAGTTGATATTATTCGGTATTATTCATTGTTTATATTTAATAATTTATTCTTATATACTATTAAATATAATTATAATTTTTCTCTTATATTCTCTCGATAATTTATATAATATTAAGACATGATTTTATGTATAACAATTTTAAATTAAAATTTATCTCTATTAAAATCAATTATACTAAATAATTGTTCTCCTTATATTTGTCAATTTAAGAGACTTAAGGTCTCTTCGGCAATACTAGTGGTTCTAGTAACTTTTAGATATTTTAATATTTGTTCGCTATTTTACCAGCTGTTAGCTGGTAGATATTAGCGGGTAGCTTAGCTGTTTAAATAGTGGTTGTAAGTGAAAGTTTTCAATAAAAACAGACATTGAAATATTCATCTAGAATTTTCAATTATATTCATTATAAAAAAAATAATTTCACTGTACCTAAATTTTCAAAATCTAAGGGAGGAAAAATTGAAAGTTCACTATTTTATAAATAAAATGGGAAATTGTTTATATTTTAGGGGATCAACATTTGTTATTTTTAATATTTGTTTGAGTATAAATACAAATATATAAATAACGTTTTTTTTTACCATCAAATATAAATAGGCCAAACATAAAAAAAAATTTAGTAAAAGAGTGAAATGCAAAACATTAGGTTACATAACGTTTTAGAAAACACTCCATAAATTTCTAAAAGCTACTTTGTATATCAAGTTAGCAAATTCAATAATTTAGAGAAATACTGTTTTGACTAGTTTAAGGCACTAAACGCTACTCTAAAAGCTACTCCTAAACACGCCTTTACATTTGACTGTCATTTAAAATAAATTATTTTCTATTATATATTACTAGTGTTAAAACCTGCACGATCCGCGGAAAAATATTAAATGATGAAATAATCTTTAATAGATCATTTAAAAATAACAAAATTGTATATTAAAATGATCATGAAATGCATACAAAATTGTATCTTATTAAGATATGCTGAAAAATTTACAATGCTAAGATTTGTCTTCTTAAGTATCAGGTGAAACCTTTCACCTAGGCATGCAAAAGTAAAAGTCATACATGGTATGACCTGCATAAAAATGCAAATACACTAGCGATAATAATTTTGAGAATTTAATAAACTATATTGAAATAAGAAATTATGTATTTTTTATTTTATGTTTATGATTTATCATAAATGATTATTTATTTATTTGAAATATTAATATATTATACTTTTATGATTTATCATAAATGATTATTTATTTATTTGAAATATTAATATATTATACTTATTTAGTGTAATGTGTCTTATGTGTATGGAAGTTCTACTTTTTAACATTATTGTATCACGTACTTTCAATGTATCTTGTGTCCCGTGTTCGTACAATCTATCTTCTGACATATGAGACTACTCCGTACAACAAACTAATCAACCAAGATTTTTTTCTATTATCAATAAAAAATAAAGTGTTTTTAATTTATTTTTTGTCTTTTTTTATTAATGAATGATCAAAAATACTTTTCTTACAATTAAAAAACATATTTTGGTAGTCTTGGTAAATTATTCGTCTTTGTCACACTTTAAAATTATTTTCTATCAAAGAGAGATTTTTTAATAAAAACTATGATGAATACATTGAAATGGGAGGAAGTTAGCTCTAGGTTGTATATTGATCAGTTCAGTTACCAATAACTCAATTTTAAAAAAATCAGTCCAACAACATAATTTAGAATTCTAAAAGTCGAGGAAAAAAATATTTTCTATTATGAACTAAAATAAAATTAATTCTAAATCGAATCAAATTAAATGGAATAAGCAATATGATTTTTGATTTTTTTTAAATATTATCCACCCTACCCCAACGGTAAAGTGACCCAATTTTTAAATATATATGTATATAGCTAATGTGTAAGACATGATTTTTTAATATCCAATGGAATGAAAAGACATGCTGATATATTTAGCTAATGTTTAAGACATGATTTTTTGTGTAACAACTTTAAATTAAAATTTATTTCTATTTAAATAATATTCATATTATAAGCGAATAATATTTTTCTTAAATTAATTTTAATATGATAGTAAAATTTATTTCTATTTAAATAATATTCATATTATAAGCGAATAATATTTTTCTTAAATTAATTTTAATATGATAGGGCAAAATTAAAAGCCAAGTATATTTACTAAAATAACTGTAGATGACAAAATGAAAAATTATTATTAATTATAGTATTAGGCTTTATTTTTTTGAAAATGATAAGGTTATACTTAATTAGCGTTGATTTTTTTTTTTTAAAAAAAAAGCATAAAAGCATTTGCATCGAAACAATCAACTATTGATGAATTGGATTTTAGCATTCCATTCATTTTTACACAATTAAAAGAGGAATAACATAATAATAAACACACATACACTTATATTAAGTAATTGTAATATATTATTATTTATTTATATTATTTATTGTATAATTTCAAAATACATAAATGTAAATACATTTTTTGGATAAGTTAAAAATAATAAATAAGATAGAATAGATTATAAGTTAAAATAAATAAATAAGATAGAATAGATTAGATGAACTAATAAATATTTACTAAAATTTATTAGATGAAATTTTAAAACATTTATTAAATGAACTAATAAATCCTAAGTTAAAAAAAAAAAACTAATAAACCCTAAAACATTTATTAGATTTCATTTTTAGAGCCCTATAGCATCTGTATTGTTATTCAAAACTTTAAAAGTTGATATATATTATATTATAGTGTATTATATTATAATGTTTTTTTTGTAGATATTTCATATTTTTTTCATTTAAAAATTTATTTTAAAATTAAAAATAATAGTATATTTTTGAAACAATTAATATCATAAATAATCTTTAATCAAAATAATATAATAATATACTTTTTTAATCGATTAATAAAAAATAAAAAAACTCAAATTTATCAATTATTAAAAATTCAAACTATTATCAATTATCCAATAACTAAGAATATTTTAGAATTTCTAAACTTTTATTAAGGTTATTATAAGTAATCTCATTTTTCTTCATATTCTCATATTTATTTATAATATAGATTTGTGCAGGCCCAATGCATAATTTGATCCATGTACTTTACGTAAAAAATCGTGTGGTGCCTCTAACTTTGACTTTAACCTATTGAACACTTCAATTTAAAAAATTATATCAATTAAATACTTTAATTTGCAAAAATCATTCTATTGAATACTCAAACACTTATTGGATAGTTGAAAAATATGAAAATTATTATTCCAAAGATTATACTAACTACATATTAAGTGAATATCTTGCACATAAATACTAAAAACACAAAAAAAATATCGTTATCAGTATAGATAGGGATACAATATTAGCAAAATTTGTAACTTTAGGGACAAAATAGGTCACTCGCAAAATTCAGGATGCCACAAGTTTTTTTCGTAAAGTATAGAGGTATATTTATGCATTTGACTGATTTGTGTATGACTCAATGAGCTTTAATATGACTGGAATATGTGAGCTAATCTATGTGCAGCTCGATCTCGGATCGTGTTAAAGTCAAAAAGAAAGTTTTAACAATTATATTAGTTGAATTTCTATAATCTTACGTAGGCTGGAAATGATATGAAAAAAGTAAAGTATAAAAGAATTGGATAAAATGGTAAAAAGTATTAAAATTGAGGATTGTTTTTGTTATTTCATCTACTCTTTAAAGATCTCATCGTTCAATTGAAATGAGAATCAATCTACTACGAGAATGTTTTAGTTTTATTGCATTCTTTTGATACAAATATTTCAAAGACCACTAAATTATATTTTATATAAAAAAATTATTTAAATCACATTCTAATTGTTTGGTTGAAAAAAATAGCCATAATTCATATATCAATTGTATTGTTTTTTTATTAATCCTGAAATTTAAATCATTTATTTTTATTTTAAAAAAATCCTTCCAATACATGAGTTTCATTTTTCTAACCAGACGATAAAATTTTATGGATTTTGCAATTTATGCAATCTAAAATCAAAAGAATTTAATATCATCGATTCAAATAACCAAAAAATATGCCAAATTACCAAATATCCCAAATAACACCATTTGAAAATTTGTACTCAAATGATTCAAATTAAATTATAAAACACTATAAGAGGATAGGGTGTTCACTTAATTCTCCGCCACTCCAGGAATGCAAACCGTGTTTTATATTAGGATACCGACAATAAAATTACGAAAATAATTAAGCAGCGGAAATATTAAAATGAGATACACAGAAATTTACGTGGTTCACCCTCAACTGTTTAGTGCTACGTCCACGGGACCAACTTCGAATATTTCTTCCACTATTAAAATAGTAGGCTTACAAAGAGAGTAATACAAAATAGTGTCACTCACAAGTGTTTCTCAAAAACACTCCAATAATCTTCACTATTTTTCTAAACCCTTCGTTTTAAGAACCCTTTCTTAAAACTGAACTCTCTAATTCTTCTCTCGCGTTTGTTGGTGCATCTATACTGAGAAACATCCTCTCCTATTTATAGGATCATAATTCTTCTCTCGCTGTTTGGTTGTTGGTTTCGCGCGGGGCCCTGCAACTCTCTTATTACTGAGAAAACATCCTCTCCGTATTTTTATAGGAGAGGGAGATTGAGAGAAGTCGTATGTTTGCTTACACACGGCTCTCCATTAATTTCGTAGTAGTTGCCGACCTTTGATAGTGGCAGACCAACCTTTTCGTTTTCAAACAGCACGATTTTTTTCTTTCTCTTGGTATTATTATTTTTTTCTTTTCAAACTGGTGTGGGTCCCACTGAGTGGGCACCACCACCACCAACAAATGCTGCCCCTGCACGCTCAAGTGGGACGTTAGCCATACTCTCCATATTTCGCTGCCAGCTAATTCGACAATATTTCAAGACTTGTCCTTTTGGAAGAATCTTTCGTTAACATATCTAAATCCATTTTCATCTGTATGGATCTTCTCAAGCTGTAACTGCTTCCATCTCCTACATCCCCTGATCCAATGATATCTAACATCAATGTGCTTTGACCTTGAATGAAAGGAGGAATTTCTTCCCAAGATTTGAATCGCGCTCTGGCTAATCGCAGAATATCAAAATATCGTTCTTGATGAATTCCGAGTTCATTCAAGAAACTTCTTGCATCCACAGCAACTCTTTGCATGCTTCTGTTAGTGCTATGAACTGCTTAGTTGTTGATAGAGACAACACATTTGCTCAAGATCTTGATTTGCAATCTTGATTGCCATGACACGGCTCCCTCTGCAAATGTGATTAGATACCCTGATGTGGACTTTCTCGAGTCAACATCCCCGGCCATATTTGCATCGGTATAACCGACTAATACTGGCTTCTCATCTCCAAAGCATAAACATGCTTTGGTCGTACCTCGAAGATACCTGAAAATCCATTTCACTGCAGCCCAATGTTCCTTTCCTGGATTTGAAAGAAATCGACTTACTACTCCGACTGAGTGAGCAATAGCTGGCCGTGTACAGACCATGGCATACATCAAGCTTCCAACTGCTGAAGCATATGGGATCTTTTCCATCTCTTCCTTCTCTCCATCGGTAGAAGGGCACTGAACTATTTGAGCTTAATTTAAAGTGGATTAGCAAGAGGACAACTAACCGCTTTAGAATTCTCCATTTTAAAGCCTTTTGAAGTACGTTTCTTCAATATACTTCTCCTGTGACAACCTAATTCTCTTGGTTCTTCGATTCCTCGTGAATCTTCAATACTAAGAATCAGCTGTTGCTGGTCCCAAGTCTTGTCAGTAGTAAGAAGACTTACTTAGCTGTTTCTTCAAAAGCTATTAATTTTGACAGAATTCTGACGCAACCAATCAACGATATCATCTACGATAGAGTAAAAGAGATTATCATCATCAGAGAATTTCTTATGTATGAAGACACAGTGGATCTGAAGTAAGTCTTTTTTTATAACCTTGCTCCCCCATAACAGACTCAACTTCTGTTGTAACCACATTCTTGTGCCTGCTTCAAAGCCGTACAGCTCGTTCTTAAGTTTACAAACAACAATCGTTCTTCCCCTTTTTTTGAAACCCTCTTGGCTGCTCCATGGTATATTTCTTCTTGCCAAAGTCTCCATGTAGGAAGCAGTCTTTACATCCATTTGCTCGATTTCCAGATCAAAGACTGGCGGGCCGATTTCCGAGCCACTGTTCGAATGGGATGTCATTTCACAACTGGTAAAAGATTTCATCAAAATCAATAACCCTTTCTTTGATGAATCCTTTTCACAACCAGTCTAGCTTGAAGTCGTGGTTGGGAGCTGTGTGTTCTTCCTCTTGATCCTGAAACACCCACTTGTTCTGTTCAAAGGGCTTTCTTGCCTTTGGGCAACTTTTAGTCGGCTCAAATGTGTTTATTCTATGGCACGGATGTGCATTTCATCTTGGCATGGCTTAATCCAGCTCGCTTTTGTGTGTCCACTATGCCATTGCTTCTTCAAAAGCATTCAAGTTCTCCGCCGCTCATCATCAATACATATTCATTTGATGAAATTAGTAGATGGTGTCTGATTCACTAGACGCCTTCTTTAATGTTTTGAGAACCTTCTGAGTGCTGAGTGCTGAACATGAACACGCATCAAAATCTGTCTTCTGGTCATTCTGATGAGGGAACTGATCTGGAGTTTTCAGACTCTGGCTCTTGTTCTTGTGGAAACATTTGTCTTCATGCTCCAACTTGTATTTGTTCTATTGTTAGAGGAACTATTGCGACATCTGTTGGAATCATCTGGTCAAGATCTATCGGCAACTTCCTTCCTGAGTCGTTTGCAACATCTTCAATAAGTCTTTGATTTTCAAACAAATACAGCATTCTGCTACTTCTTGATCATCTTTTTCTGAAGTGGATCAAAAAAATTCTTACCAAGATTGATTCTTGCCATAGCATAGCCAATGAATACACATTGTCGAGTCTTGACATCAAGCTTAAACCTCTCATCCTTAGGAATATGCACAAAGGCTTTGCAACCAAACACCCGCAAATAATCATAGGAAACATCTTTTCCTGACCATACTCTTTTTGGAGTATCATACTGTAGAGGAACACAAGGTGATCGATTTATAAGATGAACTGCAATAAGAAGAGCTTCACCCCAAAATCTTTTATACAACTTTGCATGTGAGAGTAAACATCTGACTCTCTCCATCAAGGTTCTGTTCATCCTCTCAACCAAACCGTTCAGTTGCGGCGTCTTGGGAGGTGTTGTTTGATGTCGAATACCATGCTCTTTGCAGAAAGCATCAAATGGCCCAGTGTATTCTCCACCAGTGTATCTCCACCGATTATCTGTTCTGATGCACTTCAGCTTTTGTCGGGTGTGCTGTCGCTCAACCAAGTGGTTAGAAATTGTTTTAAAAACATCTAGATACTTGAATCTTTAGACTCAAAGGTATACCCAGTTCGTTCCTGAGGAATGGTCATCGATAAATGTACGAAGTATCGTTTCCACCATATGACATCTTCAGATGGTCCACATAAGATCTGATGTACCGAGATTCTAACACATTCTTCATTCTGGAAGGCTGAGAAATCTTGATAGCTACTCTATTTTGCTTTTCCTCCATTACAATCAAACATTTCTCGTAAATACTTTAATCCGAATCCAGATAGCATGGTTGTTTTTAACTAGAGGTGTGTTCATTTCCTTTCTCACTCATTGTGCATTCCTTTCTCACTCATGTGGCCTAGTCATTTATGCCACAATTCAACTGTACTGTCATCCTCCGCTACATTTAAAGTATCTCGGGAGAGCTTCCCATGCATCACGTACAGCTTTGGATCTTTCTTTCCATTGGCTACCACCATGGAACCTTTTGTGAGTTTCCATTGACAATTTCTGAAGGTGCTTCAGAAATTTTCATCATCAAGTTTGCCAACCAAGATTAAATTAGAATGCATGTCTGGTACATGCACGACATCTTTTAAAATTAATCTCGAACCATTTTCTGTCTCCAGGTAAATATCTCCCTTACCGACGACTTTCAACATTGCCGTCTTCTATCTTGACCACACCCAGATTGGTCTGGTGGTTGTTAAGATGAAAATTTTCTCTCCGAGATGTTTGCATGAAGTGTAGCCCCACTATCAATACCCAACTGGTCTCCTGGGTTTGCAAGATTGAATAGTGTCTTCAGTGAACAGGTTGGAACTCAGCAATAACATTGGCTTCAATCATCACTGCTTTCTTCTTTCTTTGCCTTGCCTTTTGATCTTCTCCTGATCAGCTTTGTGAACTTTCGGCAATACCTGCTTTAATGTTGCCCCTTCTTTCCCACCAATTGATGAGCACACAAATTATTTGGCAAAGTTTGTTGATCTACCCCTGCTCTTATCTCTTGTATTGAACTTTTCTAGATTGGCTCCTCCCGTCTAGGCTGGTTAGTTGTCGTTTTAGCATCTACTAAAAGAAATGTCGACTAGAAGATGAAGAAGGTTTCTGTGCGTTTAGCGTCTTCATTTCTTCATTCAGAAACAACATTTTTTAACAAATTCCCAGCTAAAACTCCACTATGTGGTGTAGAGTTTGTTATTGATATCTTTCAAAGTCTCCCATGGACTCTGCGTAAGGAGGCAAGCACCATAAAAGGAGGCAAGCACCATAAGGCCGAGGATTTATCATCAAATTTAATGCCCATATTTGATAGCTGGTGAATAGTCGCCTGCATTTCACTCAAGTGATCTGCTACAGAAGTACTTTCTTACTATTTGAAATTCATCAGCTTTGTCAAATGAAATAATTGGTTGTTACTGGATTTTGAGGCATATAGCTGTTCAAGCTTGTCCCATAATGTTCTAGCGTGAGTCTCGTTACAGATGTGGTTGTACACATTATCATCGACAAATTGTCGAATATAACCATAAACTTGTTCATGCTCGAAAGCCCATTCTTCTTCATCAGTTCTTGTCGTCTGTTCGCGGTTTGCTTGAAACCAAACATGGTAGGATGCATTTTGGTTAACCAGTTAAGCTTGTCCATTTTGACTTGCGCAGAAAATCATTACCAATATAAACCGTATATGTGAACAGTAGTATACGTGAATAGTGACCATGAATAGTAATAGTATACTCGAATAGTAACTGTATGCATGAACAGTACCTGTACACGTAAATAGTACTATACGTGAATAGTACATGTATACGTGAATAATACTATATGTAATAGTGCTGGGCTTAACAGTGACGGGCTCAGCAACAGTAACACCAATAGTAACTATTCACCGAGTTACTATTTTACTATTCATCACTAAGTCAATTCTGCAACGACTTTCCGAGCGGACAGCACCAATAGACTCGTCGTAATTTTCTCGTCGTCGTGGTATTATTTTCCGAAATATATCCACGATCCGGTACCGCTTATCTGACCCGGCTGAACTGAGGCTCTAATACCACTTATTAGATACGGGCAATAAAAATACGAAAATAAAATTACGAAAATAATTAAGCAGCGGAAATATTAAAATGGGACACACAGAAATTTACGTGGTTCACCCTCAACTGTTTAGGGCTACGTCCACGGGACCAACTTTGAATATTTCTTCCACTATTAAAAATAGTAGGCTTACAAAGAGAGTAATACAAAATAGTGGCCCTCACAAGTGTTTCCCAAAAACACTCCAATAATCTTCACTATTTTTCTAAAACCTTCATTTTAAGAACCCTTTCTTAAAACTGAACTCTCTAATTCTTCTCTCGCGTTTGTTGGTGCATCTATACGGAGAAACATCCTCTCCTATTTATAGGAGAGGTCCTCTCCTATTTATAGGAGAGGGAATGAGAGAGTCGTATGTTTGTTACATACGGCTCTCCATTAATTTCGTAGTTGGTTGCCGACCGTTGAATAGTTGGCAACCAACCTTTTGCTTTTCAAACCGCACGTTTTTTCTTTCTCTTTATTATTATTTTTTTCTTTTCAAACTGTGTGGGTCCCACTTGAGTGGGCACACCACCACCAACATTTTGGCACTTTTATTGAAAGTAGGTTGTGGATGGGTTGGTTAGTGCTTTATTTTGGTTGTTGAGGTATAAGGTTTAAAGCCCAGGCGTGGTTGTTTTAATGTTTTTTTCCTTTATTTTTTCGTGTTTGTGATGCGTGGGTAAGTGAGTTGGCGGTCAGTTCATTGCATGTTTGCCTTTCCTATTCCTTTACTCGTTTTCTTCTCTTTACGTTTGGTTGCATTTTTCTTTTCTTATTCCTTCCTTCATTTTCCTTTTTTCCTTCTTCATTTGTTTTTTTCAAAAGAATGGATACCATTATTTGGGTTTTTCAGTGGAGAGAGAGATGCTGAGAATATATAGCCATTTGTTCTGTTTCTTGATTAGGTAAGAACCAAATTTCTATTTGTGTTTTGTTTCTTTCAAGAGTTGTGTTTGAATTTTCATTGCTTTTACTGTTTGGTTGCTGGGAAACATAATTTGATTTGTTTTCTGCTTTGATAAGTTTATATGATTTGCAGGCTAATTTACTCATCAGCAGAAGATGAAGGCCACTTAGTTAATGTGTTTGCATGCAATTGATTTCGTGATCGATTTTCAGTTTCAGTTTCAGTTTCTTCCAAGATAGGTTTTATCTTTTTGATTTTGTGCTCTTATTGAAAGCAAGATGTAGAGCTAAGTATGTTCCTATCTTTCTTATAATTAGAAGATGATTTAAGGAATTTTCTACGAACAATTTCCAGCCACTTCTTACATGTTGTTCTTATTATTGCCATTTAAATTTCTTACTCGGCTTAGTTTTTTTTTCTCTCTTGGCTTGGCAGTTTGGCAGGTGAAGGTGATAATATTCTTGTTATGCAAGAAGACGCGTATGGGTAGGAGAAGTTGCAATGTGGGTCAATCAATATATATATATATATTGTTAAAGTTACAACAACAGCTCATTGAAGTAAAATTGATGCAAGTGTTGTTGACAGTTTTTGGAGAAATTTTGTTAAAAGTAATTTAGATTTTGTTGTACTTTGTTGAAGTCAAGAAGTAGTTGAACTACCTTGCTTTTAGGTAAGTTTGGTAAACAACCTTCCTTAACTTATAGAAGTTTGGTAAACAAACTTCCTTGACTTATGGAAGGTTGGTGAACAAACTTTAGAATAAGTTTAGTATAAATATTTACAATATGCTGTAATGAAAAAATGAGATGTAAATATTTGTTTCTCCACACATACAAAAAATCTGCAAATTTTTCCTTTTCTGCAGAATTTTCCTTCTCTTCCTTGATTTTCTGCTCTTCTAAACCAACAAGTGGTATCAGAGCAACCTTGATCTCAAAGGGCTGTGTGTGTGTGTTTGAGTGAAAATCATAGAGAAAGCCATTGATCTCCCAAAGGGCTGTGTGTGTGTGTTTGAGTGAGAAATCATAGAGAAAGCCCACAGAATAACCATAAGTTTTGTGAAGTTTTTCGTGTTTATTTTGCTGTTTTCGGTCAAGATGGCTTCCAGCATCATATCTCTTTCACCACCTCATTTTAATGGGAAAACTACCATTGTTTTGGGCTCTGTGAAGATGAGAGCTTATTTCAAGAGGCTTGGATTATGGCGTATGTGAGGAAAACAGAAGTACACTCCCACCTTGCTTAATCAAAATCCAACCCGTTCGAGCTAAGGACAAGACATTGAAGAAGAGGGTTGCCAAGGCCCGAAAAGCTACTGTCTGTAATCCATGCACTGTTGCGCAGATCCTAATCTCACCAAGATTATGACATTATGAGACAGCACTTTTGAAGCTTGAGGAGAAGTTAAAAATTGATTATCATGGATCTGAAAAAACTAGACAGATGCAGGTATTAATTTAAGAAGAAAGAATTTGGAATGTTAAAAATGAAAGACAATGAAAAGGTGAAAAGATTATGTTGATAGACGTTATGAAAAGTTTGTAAACGCGAAATTCGATTGTTGGGAGAAGAGTTAGAAGAGAAGAAAAAGATGTGAGAAAAGTTATTGGTGACTCTGCGCTGGAAAAATTTGAAAGCGCAAGATTTCTTCTCTTGAAGAGTAACTGGACATGGTTCACAAAAATTATCATTGGATGGTGCATTTCAAATGCTCTACAAGCTGTAGAACAAAGAAAAGCCATTAGGGAAGAAAGAACCTTTGGAGAGGAAGGCTCTTTTAGTGACTCACAACCAAAAATGGAAGGTAATGAATTTCAGAAAAAAAATTGGAGAGGAAAGGACAAGATTTCCACGCTGTGTGCCACATTTTGCAAAAAAAAATAAACCACACTGAGGAACTACTGCTGGTTTCAAAACCGTTGAGGCTCAATGTAAGGTTTGTAAGCAATTGGTTACAGCGAGAAAGTTTGTTCTACAAACCAGAATCAACAACAAGCAAGCCCATCATGCACAGAGTCAGCCAAAAAATCTTGAAAAGTTTTATTTGAAGAAACAACTATTTGCTGCAAAACGAAAAATTGAAAGAAATGTGATGTCTGCAATTGAAGCTAAAGAAGCATGGCTTGGTTGAATAGTGGCTGCACTAACCACATTGACACCAAAACTTGGTGAATTTTCGATAGCTGTGGATAAAGCCTATTCTTTCAAAAGTCAGAGCTTATTCTTCAAAAGTCAGACTTGGAGATGGTAGGCTTGTTGATGTCAAAGGCAAAGGAGATGTGATTGTACAAACTCCTTCAGGTACAAAGCGTGTTTCTGATGTTCTTTACGTACCAGAACTAAATCAAAGCTTGTTTTCGGTGGGTCAATTGTTGGATAAGAATTATAGTGTGCTATTTAAAGATAAAACTTGTGAAATAAATGATCCTTCTGGCTCAAAGTTATTTGCTGTCAAAATGAAACGGAGAAGCTTTCCTCTAAATCTAAGAAGAGTCAAAGAAGAATCTTGCTTGAGTCATAAAGAAGAATCTGATTTGTGACATAAGAGACTTGGTCACACAAATCTCAATTCATTAAAACTGCTACAATCCAGGAAGTTAGTTGCTGATTTGCCATCTGTAGTTGAAAACAACAATGAATCCAAGCTTACAGAATTTTGAATCCTGTTACTAAACAGGTGTATGTCGGCAAGAGTGTCAAATTTGATGAGAAAGGTGAATGTGATTGGAGTAAAATGGAACCAGAAAATTCTAAATCAGTTCTTGAACAAGATCATTTTCAGCAAGAGGAAGAACTTCCAGTTGACAATGAAGTCCAGTTGACAATGAGAGAAGAATCCAAACGAAGATGATTATCATTTCATCAGAGAGAAATCCAACCTAAAAATACGTTTGACAACAAATCAGTGACAACAAATCAGCTGTTGCTATAGTTAAGAATCCAATCTTCCATGGAAAAACCAAGCATACAAAAATCAAGTACCATGCAATGCGTGAAGCTGAAAAGGAAAATAAAATTCAGATTGTTCCTGCATCAATGAGGAGTGTTAAAGTTACAACTACAGCTCATTGAAGTAAATTTGATGCAAGTGTTGTTGACAGTTTTTGGAGAAATTTTGTTAAAAGTAATTTAGATTTTATTGTACTTTGTTGAAGTCAAGAAGTAATTGAACTACCTTGCTTTTAGATAGGTTTGGTGAACAACCTTCCTTGACTTATAGAAGTTTAGTAAACAAACTTCCTTGACTTATGGAAGGTTGGTGAACAAACTTTAGAATAAGTTTAGTATAAATATTTACATTATGCTGTAATGAAAAAATGAGATGTGAATATTTGTTTCTCCACACATACAAAATCTGCAGATTTTTCCTTTCTGCAGAATTTTCCTTCTCTTCCTTAATTTTCTGCTCTTCTAAACCAACATATATTTCTGGCCTATTTTGTTTCAGTTTAAAGCATTCTACTGCTTCATAGAATAGTGGGTTTTAACATTTTTGAAAAAACAATTGAGTCATAACTTAACTTCTAAACTCTATTGTATTTCAAAATGGAGAGAACAAAATAAGCAAGAATAATAAGCAAGAATGTGCATTTATTTAATGATCATGTTCTATAAACTTTAGTATATTTTGTTGTTTGGGTCTGTCTGTCAAAACAATTGCATGTCTGTATTTAATTTAGTTAATAAAATTCAAATTGAATACTCTCCAATGCTTAAAATAAATAAATACCTACTTTAAATAGTACTAAAAAATTAATGTTTTTGTTTATAATAGTACTAATTGTTTTTATTTCTTTCAGGTTCGGTAGAAATTGCAGTTTAAATTGTTTTGATTTGATCAACAGAAATGTCTTTTCTTTTTTTTCTTATAGTCCATCTCCTTTCCTTATCTTTTCTGGTTTGGATGAAGAGAAAGTATAAATTTTACTGGATAATTTTAATCGGAGTTTTTTTTTTTTTTTTTTTTTTTTTTATTTTGCATTTATTTATATTTTAAGGCTAGGAGGGATTAGTTTGGAATGATTTTGTCTTTGTTGGATGTGAATGTTTGATCTATAACATTAATTTTTGTGCTTTTGTAATTTGCGTGATGTTTTATTTTATTTGAATTGAAAATTTGTGTTTGTATTGCTTTTATGGGCTCTTTTCCATCGGAAAATTTTCTTCTTGCAGGAATCTACTGTTAACTATTTAATGAAAGCTATATATATCTTTTTCAACTGAAAGTATTCATGGATTGTAATAGTAATTTATGTTTTATTATATTGTTAAGATAAGATGTAGTGCTGTTTTCTCATTTTTATTGCTTGCTAAATTCTTTTGTTGCGTTATTTTAGTTTATTGTCCAATAATATCATATGAGCAGTTATAATTCTGCTGTTTGATTTAATTCTGCTGTTCATTCTGTTTGTTCCATAGATTTACATGTAAAACAGTGCCTCATGACCTTCAAAATTAAATCGTTTTCGTCTCCCTAAATACCACACCTGTTTCATGTCTTACATTAGAAACTCTAATTTTAATTATCCTCCTGTGAAAATTAATCTCTAACCTTTATTAGCTTATCATCTCCACAGCTTACAACACACAGTTGTTTGTTTGGATGAGCAAAGGCCAAGTCATTAACACCCACAACGTGAGCATCAATCTGAAATTTATATAAAAAAAGGCAAGTAAATCCCACAGTTATAAATTTTGCCTCACATGATCTGATGAATAATATTTTTATTTTTAGAAAACATGAAAGAATAGAATTCTATAAAGTTTGGCATTGATGGAGGTACTCTTATTCCTATTTAGAGAGATGGAAGAATTCTGTTGCCAACAACACTTCGACCAAACCTATGACTTTGTAAGTAAAATTAATATTAGTATTACATATTTATGTGTTTCTGTTTTTTTGCCTTGTATATATCTTTGGTTTATGTTTTATTTTCAGGCCGTGAGCGATGAAGGAGAAATGGCCTGCCACTGTAGAGGAGATGGGCTTGACTGATCAGTAATTAAAGCCTTGCAAATGTGTCTATGAGGTATGTGGAATTAGCTTATCTAATGAGACTAAATTCTTTCCTTGAACAAATTTAAAGGAGAACAATGATTTTAAAGGTGTATTCTCCTGCATCGATTGTTGTGTGTATATATGCTAACCTGAGTTGAATAGTAAATTTGATATCATTAGATTAACTTAATCTAAGAATATTATGTAATTATTGTTAGACTAAATATGTAAATGCTAAATGCTATATTTGTAGGGAGTGACTAATTTGAAAAATCAGAAAAATGTTATATATGTCCAGAAGTGTTTTGAGTTTCAAAAGGCTAAAGCTCTGAGTATGCTAGAAATTTTATTTCACAGACATACATGTCCTTGAACACACAATTTTATTATAAATGTTTTATATATTGATCTGTTTTGAGTTAAGGTTGTGATCTAGAGAAGGTAATTTGTCAATTATTTTTTATTTAGTATTTTCTTTGTTTTTGTTTTACTTGCAAGGAGTTATATACAATACACTGTTTATAAGTTTTCAAATGTTCTATTTCTTTTTTTCTATTTTCATTTACATGTGAAGTCCTTAGAGGATTATTAATTGAGGTTTATCTTTTTCTTCCATATGTTTATTTAAATGCATCTGAGTAGAATTATTGAATCGTAAATTCTGTTTTATCCTCCATTTATAGTTTGTGATCTCCTTTGAAATGAAATGATTATGTGCCTTTATGCAGTGGAGAAAGTGGCAATGAGGAAGATGATGATGAAGATATGGAAGCTAATACTTCCAAGTAGACTGATGAAGCAAAACAAGCATTAGCTGTAGCAGATGCACTTGGTAGAACTCCTAAGAATAACAAGCCAACAACCAAATTTGATGACATAACTGATGGGCTAAAGGAATTAGACATGGATAATTATGATGAGGAGGATGAAGGTATTAATAGAAAATGTCTAACTACTATTTCTCTTTTTATGTATTACTTACCTTTTTACTTCAAGAAATGATAAGAGTGGATTATGATTCTTTGCTTAATTGGCAATTTGTGTTGAGGATAGTATAATTAAACCCATGGATTGTAGTTTCTTGATTCATTTGGAGCTATTTTTGTTTATAAAAAATTGATGTTTGGGAACCTTTACTACCGAAGCAATGATATGGACCCGTACATGTGTTGTATATATAATTTATTCAGTAAAGGACAAAGATTTAAGTTTGAATACTTTCTTATGTTTTATATATAATTTATTTATCTGCGGCTATTTTTCAGCCTCTACTAAATTAATTCTGAATTCTAGTTTATTTAACTTTAATTATTTTATAATATTTTGATTATAAATTATTATTTTTTAAATTTGCATTTTGAATGAATTTCATGTTTTCTTAACTCATTAATTTATTTTTATTTGAGGAACCATGTGTTCTCACTAGAGCTTCCTCAGATAAAATTTAACATTGAAATGAGAATGAGATTTTAATTCCCATTTCAATGTATGGTACAAGTGGGTGGCTTTGGAATATTTTAAAGGAAGAAGATGATAGATGGTAAGACAAGTAATAGGATTATGAAATTAATTCCTAGTAGTCTCAAAATTGCAATGATATTCCGAACAATAATGTTTGATATTATATTAAAATTCTTTAATTAACATTAACTTTTTCTGGAGGAAGGTCCTCCCTTATATACCTTATGTGAATACTAGGTAGGTTGCATGAAATAATGGGGGAGAGATCTTTGGGCATTATCTCCTAATATCATGCCCATAATCTCTTTCTATTATTTTATGCGATTATGTGGTCCTCAAATCTTGTTAAGATTGGTGTTTATCATATGTTCCCCCCAAAAAGTGTGATGTCATTTATGTCAAAATCTTTAGCAAGAAAAAAAGTGTGCTCGGTGTTTAAGAACTCTTTTGTCTTCTAAGTCAATCCATAGGAATATCCGAGACATGTCGCGCTTTGGGAAAAGGCTTCTAATATTGCTCTGCATTCAAAGTGGAATATGATTTATTCTAAAGGTGCACGTTTCAGGTGTTTGGTTAGGAGGTATTTGGGCTCGAATTTGGCTTCTTGGCTTATGAGGCTAGTGGTAATATGCAGCATTGGTTTCTAGGATATGCAACCGTCGATTTAATGGCGGTTATGCTTTTTGAATTTCAGTAGGTGACTTTTCACTTGCTGTGGCGCTTCAACTGCTGGTGATGGTTCGTGAGACTTTTCTGCTATATAAAGGCTTGTGTCGGTATTCTCTAGGATTTTCCGCACCCAGGTCTTGATAACATCTATCTTTCACTATTACTATCTATTCCCTTACACTTCAGGTAACTTCTATTACCATTCTTCTTGAGCTCTTAGTTTTTCACTATTTAACTTTTAGGAGAATGAGTTCTAATCGTCGAAACAAGGGTAAGGCCCCTGCTTATGAATCCCCTAATTTCTTAGGCCTTGGGGGGGTGAACAAATGGGTTTGGAGGAGGATAATTGTGTTCTAGGAGTGGTGGATTCTGAGTCGGACTCAAAAGAGGAGATACAATTGATTAGGCGAAGGTTGCAAGATATTCCTATCTCCACTCACCAACAAATTAGGGTCACCTTCCAATACTGGGTTTGGAATCTCCATATTCCAGTTACGAGATGAAACTGCTCCCAAGCAATCCCCTGAACCTAGGGAGGGCAGGCCTGCTCATCCTAGACAATAAAACGTAAGGGTAAGGGATTTGGACTCTATATTGACCGAGCACGTCTGGAGGGTATCCGTGCTCGCTTCTTTATCCCATCAAAATACACAACAAGTGTTCCACCCATAAGATGAGAGCTAATACAAGGCTAGACTAGAAGTCTTTGATTGTCTATGTGGAAGATTTTCGAGCGGATGTGAGGTTTCCTTTGCCTAGGATTCTCTCCTCGTTTTACAATGAGTGGGGGGGGTAATCGTTGGTCAAATTGCTCCCAACAGTATCAAGATGATACTCAGCGTGGACATTGTGGCCCACCAAGCGCATTTTGAGCTTAACATGCATCATCTACATACTACATTCAATTTCACCTAGAGGGGGAGTAGAGGACCATCCCCACCTAAAAATTATGAAGGAGTGTAACCTCTTACCTTTGAAGAGTTCATCGATTAAGAGGAGGTGGAAAGAAAACTATTTTCTCATCAGTCATCTTGATCGGTTTGGGTTGCCTTTCCGATGGAGTCATGAGGCTCCTCACCTTATCCGTCCTCGGGACTTGATTGAAGTGGAGGTTCAATAAGTGAAGATTATGAAGCGGCAAGGTCTGAATCCTCCTTCACCTCTCCCTTACTAGACCCCAATATCTTGGTGGGGGTGAGACCTCAAGCTTTAAGGAAGAAAAGAGCATGAGAAGCTGAGGGTGTGCTGGGTCTTTCTGTGTCATCCACTCTGTCGCTGACTCTCTTTATTTTAACTTGTTTTCCTTTTGCAAAAATGCCTTTAAGATTGACAAAGGTGATGAAGGAGTGCATGGCAGCTGATCGGGATTGATTAAGGGCCATGCGTTTCGGGCAAAGCCTAGGAGGAAGCGTGGTATCCCAGCGGCCTAGGTTAGGGCTGTCCGAGGTTGCCACCATAGTGTCGCCTTTGCACCCTTTGGTGAGCTACCCCAGTCTAACCCTCTAGCTCTATCCAACTCTGATGTTTCTATTCCGCATTCCACTACACAAAAGACCACCGAGATGAGAAGGAGGTACAATAGGCAAAGGGTAGGCGATGATGATCCACACTCTCCAGTGTCTGATAAATGGCTGGAATTATGGACGTCCATAAGGAGGAAGTATGGTAAGGATCCCTTAGCCAACAGTGGCGAGGTTGCTTATGCTATCACTGCCAAGTGTGCTTTGCCTTTTGATCTCATGCAGTGAGAAGGCCTAGAGGAGGAATCCTTTTTAGATAAGGTCGATAGCAGTCTGTAATGGTATTTGTTCGTGTAAAATTTTTATCTAAAATGCATTCTTCTTCTTGCTTCATTTTGTTTTTACTTGTTTTCTTGCTTATTTCAGTTGGTCAAAGCCCATAATGACGCGCTGTCGTATGAGAGAGTCGTGAGAGCTAGTTGCAACCCTAAAGGAGGACTTGAGAGCGGAGCAGAGCAAAGTGGAGAAACTGGAGAACAACATCTAGACTCAGGCTCTGGAGCACAGTCGCTTTATGGGGGAATTAGAGGAGAAGATTCGATCTGTTACCAAGGAAAGGGATGCTCATCCTGATTCTTCCCTTAGACTGAGCAGGCACGTGGAGGAGTTGGCCAAGTGGGTTGAACAAAGTGCTATTGTTATAAGCCAACTTCCAGTTGATGTTGCTCGAGCAGAGGTGAACACTAAAGCGGCCACCAGCTCGGTAAATGATATGCTCCTGCATCAAGCGGACCTCATAATGGCTGAGCTTCTCACCAAGTTTCCTGAGGGCGATTAGGACTTCGTGGATGAGATCGATGTTTATAAGGATTTGGAAGTTAAAGAGGAGGAAGTTTTAGATGCTGGTGCATTGATTGGGAATGTTCTGCAACCTATTGGGGTCATGCCCTCTGGTATTGAGGGGGTTCCAGGGATGTCAGATGCGTCAGAGCCTATTGCTCCAACTACTTCAGATATTGTGGGAGTCGAGCCCACACTATTACTGGGGCAGTTGAAGATCCACCTATTACAGAATAACTTTAATTTTTTTTCATTCTTTTTATAATTTGTAATTTTTGTTGCACATATATGAAAAGGAAATACTACTTGTTGCATTATTCACCATTTTCTTTTGTACAGTAATTGTTGTTTGTTATTTATATGCCGTAGGTTTTAAGTATATATCGATGGTGGGTGTTCGACCTGCTTGAGCCTTTTTACTCTCATATGTTTTTCTGGAGTTTTTATATGTAGTTGATAGGGGCTCAACTCTTTTTATTTACTTAGGTATTCTTTGCCTTTGAATGCTCTCTTAGAGCTTTAATATGTAGTTGAGAAGGGCTCAACCCTTTTTATTTACTTAGGCATTCTTTGCCTTTGAATGCTCTCTTAGAGCAGAGGGGCTCAACCCTTTTTATTAATGTTTTAAGTTATCTGAGTTCTAAGTTCGAGGGAGTTCTGATCCATTGAGGGGTTTAATCTTAAATGTGCTGGTCCCCATTTTTATGTGATTTTGAAGGGGCCTTCCTAATTTGGGCTTAGCTTACCGATCCCTGTTGAACTTATTTTTATCACTTTTTTCCTCCATGCTCAGTCTCCTATTTTAAATATTCTTCTCCTCACTTTTCTGTTGTGGTATTTTGCCATTTGTTACTGTCGAGCGGCCTTCTTAATCGATGCCTCGTTCCTTCAGCTAGGTCTAAATCAATTCTTAAAGACTTAGTGTTCTGATCTTCATAGTAAGATTGCACTCTTCTACTCAACATTCCTATTTCAACTGGTATGACTGCTTCTACACCATATACCAAAGAGAAGGGTGTTTCTCCTATGGAATTTCTAGGGATGGTCCTATAAGACCATAGGACACTGTTTAGTTCCTCGATCCAACTGGTTCCTGCTTCTTCTAGTCTCTTTTTTTGATACCCTGCAAAACGGTATTCATGACTTCAGTTAAGCCATTAGTTTGTGGGTGAGCCACTGAGGTGAAGTGTAAACTAATACTCCAGTCGGAACAAAATTCTTTGAAGGCTCAACAGTCAAATTATTTGCCATTATCTGTTACTAACTTGTTCTAGACTCCATATCAAAATAGAACTTCATTCTTGAAGAATTTTATGATGTGAATGAGAGTTATCGTCGCTAGGGCTTCTACTCTTACCCACTTGGAGAAATTAAGCACTGCCACTACTATGAATTTCCTCTGCCCAGTGGTGACTAAACAAGACCCTAGGATATCTATCCCCCACTATGTGAAGGGCCAGGAACTTCCGATGGGTTGCATGTCGACAACTAGTTTTCTTAGTACGCTGCTATGTTTTTGGCATGGTATACACTCTTGTATGTGGTTTTGCACATCTTTTTTCATAGTGGGCCAGTAATAGCCGAGCAAAAGTATCTTCTTAAGGGAGACGTATGCTCCTTCGTGTGCTCCACATAGGCCTTCGTGAACCTCTCAAGTGACATAGCTAGCTTCTTCTTCACTGAAGCATCTTACCTTGGGAGTGATTTAGACCTTTTATACAGTATTCCTCATTCTAAGGAGTTGTTTGTTGCATGTCTACTGATCTTTAATGCTTCATTTCTCTCGGATGGCAGTTCACCTGTTTCTAGGTGCTTTATTATAGGTGTCATCCAATTTGGCTTAGTCAGTAGAGGGAACATTTCTCCACCATCTATGATCGGGCATTTTGCTTTTCAATTAAGACACTTGCTGGCACTTCTTCATTTTTGGCTATGGCTTTTGGCGACTTCGTTTATCGCATGATTTTCTGATCGGAGGATTTGTTTGATTTCCTAGCTGGCTTCTCCTTCTCTAACTGGATCCTTCCTTCTCTAACTGGCTTAATAGGTGTTTTGCCAGCCTCTGATATTTGCTCATTGTGGGCTCTTTTGTTGCAAACTCGCCAGATATTTGGTTCACCACTAGCTGTGAATCAGAGAATATTGTGATCTCTTTTACTCGGACTTCCACGGGTATTTTTAATCCAGTGATCAACGCCTCATATTCGACCATGTTGTTGGTGCATGGGAAGGCCAGTTGTACGACATACTTGAAGCATATTCTGTTCAGCCCTTCCAAAATGATTCCTGCTCATGTGCTTGCCAATCCATAATCTTCGTCGATATAAATGTTCCATCGAGGTGGGCACGTGCTTACTATGTTCGGTATCTCAAGCATAGTCATCTCTACCAGAAAGTCAGCTAGTGTCTGAGTTTTCAAGGCTAGGCAGGGTGCATACTACATGTCAAACTCTCCTATCTTATAGACCACTCGACCATTCTGCCTGAAGTTTCTGCTCTGTGAAGTACTTTTTTTAGGGGAAAATTTATTTTGACTATTATTTTCTGATCTTGGAAGTATTGTCTCAGCCGCGCAGATGCTGTGAGTATGGCAAATGCTAGCTTTTCAATCCTCAGATATCTTAGTTCTATTCCTTATAATACTTTGCTAACATAATATAAAGGAAAATGCTCCCCTACTTCTTCTCTTACCAGCACCAAGGCTACAGTGGTATCAGTGACTAATAGGTATAGATACAACGTTTCTCCCTTATGCAGCCGATTGAGGAGTGGAGGGGATCTGAGGAATCCTTTCAACTCTTCTAAGGTTGCTTGACATTCTTTAAACCATTGAAATTGTTTCATATTTTTCAATGTTTGATAAAATGGCATACATCTTTTGGCTGAGTATGATATGAACCTTCCTAGAGCTGTTATTCGCCCATTTAGTTCTTAAACTTCATTTATGTTCGTCAAGGGTGTCATGGCTTTGATCATTGCTATCTTCTCTGGGTTACCCTCTATTCCCCTCTGGGATATCATAAACCCAAGGAATTTACTTGCAATTACACCAAAAACACATTTTTCTAGGTTGAGTTTCATAGTATAATTAGATAGTACCTGGAATGCTTTCTCTAAGTCATTAGTGTGTTCCTCTACGTGTTTTCTCTTTACTATCATCTCGTCCACGTATACTTCCATTGACTTCCCAATTTGGTCTTTAAACATCGTGTTGACTAGCCGCTGGTATGTGGCCCCTGCATTTTTGAGGCCAAACAACATTACCTTATAACAGTATATCCCTCGATCAGTGATGAAGGTTGTTTTCTCTTTGTCAAGCTTGTTCATTTTTATCTGGTAGTAGCCTACTGCAGCATCCAAGAAACTGTATCTTTCGTATCCGACTGTTGAATCTATTAGTTGGTAGAGAGAGGATAAGGATCTTTCGAGCATACTTTATTTAAGTCTATGAAATTGACACAGAGGTGCCATTTTTTGCTTGGCTTTGGGACTAGAACTACATTTGCTAGCCACTCGAGGTAGTGTATTTCTTTAATAAAACATGTATTCATGAGTTTGTCAACTTCTGTTGCGATTACTTTTGTCAGATGGATGCGTGATTTCTCCTTTTTTATTTGACTGGCTTGGTGCTCAGATCGATGCTGAGTTTGTAATTAATTGTGTCTATGTCGATCCCCTTATTATCTGACGCTGTCCAAGCGAAGCTTTGCTTATATCTCCTTACCACCTTTTTTATGGAAGCGAGCACTTAATCTGGGAGGTCGGCTCCTACTTTTAAGGTTTTATTCTCCTCGATTAAGATGTCTTACAAGTCACCTTCAGGTTTTAGGTTCAACCCTGTTCGGTCCCTGGGTATGTCGAATGGTTCTGCCATCTGCGGCTCATTTGAGTCCTTGCTCGGTCCTTCGGACTCGGTACCCGAGACCATCCGGATGGGAAGGGTGAGCTGTACTCCTTTGAGAGCCACCATGTATGCTTCCCTAGCTACTTTCTAGTTGGCCCTAACTATTATAATATCACCCGAGTTAGAGTAAAATTTCATTACAAGATACCTGATTGATGTACATGCGCCTGAGATATAGAGCAATGGATGACCAAGGATGGCGTTGTAGGGAAACGGGATGTCTACTACCATGAATTCGACTTTTTCTGCACAGATATACTTGCCCTCTTTGAGCTTTATCACGACTTTTATGCTCCCTTCTACGGATACTTGCTTTATCGCCAAGCCAATCAGAGGTGTTCCTACCGGCTTTAGCTTGGTGATGTCGAGCTTTAAGGCTTTGAATACTTTTAGGGTTATTAAATTCATCGAGCTGCTATCATCTACTAGGATTCTCTTGACTTTATAATCTCCATTATACTTTCTACCACTAAAGCATCTGAATGTGGGAAATGAATGTGTTCTACATCCTTCTCGGGAATAGTAATGGGTTTTCGTAGGGGCTCTACCGGTATTTCGGCTCGAATAGAATAGATTTCCTGAGCATGCCTTTTTCTCGTTGAGGTGTTATCTCCTCCTGCAACACCACCAAAAATCATGTTAATTGTACTGATAGGTTCAAATCTTACCTGTTGTTTGCCCGCTAGCTTGGACGCTTCGACTTTCAGCTTGGTTGAAAACTCTGGTTCCCTTTCTTTTTTTATGAATTTCTTTAAGACTACTCATTAGACTAAGAGTTCTATTTCTTTTTTCAGTTGTTAGCACTGCTTGATGTCATGTCCAATGTCTTTATGGAATGTACGGTATTTGCTTTTATTCCTCTACCTGGCAGATTCTTCTCTCAACTTTCTTGGGTAATTGAAATGAATCTATTCTTAGTTATCTTTCAACCATCCTAGGATATCGATTCTGCTCTTAGACAAGGGTGTGAATTGGATCTCTCTTGTTGCTGTAGTATCAACACGTGAATAAGGCGAGCATATTGTGTAACTTGGTCAGCTCCTGCTTGCCCTGCTGACTCAGTTAGGGGAGAATCCCCTGTGCTTATCCTATCTTCTTCTAGGTTCGTCGAGTCTGCTTTGGACCTACTAGGCTTTCCATGCCTCGTCTAGTCGAGTGAAGCTGTTGGCTCGGGACATTAACTCTGCAAAAGAGTATGGCCTGTCAATATTCAATGAGTCAAAAAGTTTGTTATACTTACAGTTTTGGGCCATTGCACTGATGGCTACTTTCGTGTTGAGATCCTCTATTTGCATGGTAAGCTTTTGGAACCCCGTGATGTAATCTCGAAGTGATTCATCATCTAGCCTTTTTAGGTCTATCAGGTCGGATTATGTCTTCTTGCTCGGTATACAAGTGATGAACCGAGCCTTGAATATTGGTGCAAGTTGAGCAAAACTACCTATGGACCCAGTTTTAAGCATTTGAAACCATTCTTATGGTGTTCCTTTTAGCATTATAGGAAATGCTTTGCATAATAAAGCATCCACTATTGTTTGGATATGCATTATAGTGCGAAAATTTGCCAAGTGAGTCCTGGGGTTAGTGGTTCCATCATATGTATCAAAGCTAGCATTTTAAACCTATGCGGGAAATGTATCGACATAACCTTCGGGGTCAATGGTGAATCGTTTCTTAATCCAAAGTTAGTGTTGTCTCCTGCCTCTTATAAATCTTTTAGAATTTGTAGAATTTTTGCTCGAAATTCTTCCCCATTATTATGACCTATGTTTTCGAGTAAGGGAGTGGACTGCACATAAGATTGGGTCTTATTTTGGGTATTCATATGCCAGGATGAATCTTCGTCACCTATATCATCTCCTATGATTCTATTGGCGGTGTCGCCTTCATCAGTTGCTATATTGACCTAGCGTTTGCTTTCAAGGGAGATCTGTGACACTGGCTTGGCAATTATCCTTTCCAGGACAGCTGCGAAGTCATTATAGGCTTAAGGGAGCAGGGCAGCTGCTTAGGGGTCTAATGCCGAAACATCTGGTGGGGTGGGCATTAACTTTTCAGTTGAGTTACCCGCTCCGTCGGCTTCTCCCATCTCTAAGGTAGGTATCTTCTCCATTATTTTGTTGGGGGGTGTTTAGAATGCTAGAAAAGGGAGTGAGCATGACAATTGAGCATTCTGAAGGTCCACGCTCACCGCATCAATTTGATAGTCTCAGAATTGCAATGATATTCTGAAAAATGATGTTTGGTATTATATATTAGAGTTCTTTAACTGACATTAACCTTTTTCTGGAGGAAGGTCCTCCCTTATATACATGATGTGAATACTAGGTAGGTTACATGAAATAATGGGAGATCTTTGGGCATTATCTCCTTATATCATGCTCATAATCTCTTTCTGTTATTTTGTGCGATTACGTGGTCCTCAAATCCCGTTAAGATTGATGTTTATCAATTTTCATTAATTTATTTGTTTTCATTTTGTTTGTTGGTTTTTTCTTTTTTTAATTTTGATATGATAGTCCATATTTCATTTTCAGTTTTCAGAGTTTTCATGATTTATTTTGCTTTTGTATGATTATGAAGTTTTAGCATCATCTTTTCCACTAAAAATATAGGATTTTGAAAGTGAGTGAATACTACTAAAGTTTATTTGTTTGAAATATTTATTAAGAACTTTTAAATTTTTTCAAGTTAGTTGGTAACGTGGAAGCTCATTCCATATTTTTTCCATGAAGAAATAATAATAATTATAATTACTACAATTAGTTTTTTTGCGAGTTGTTTGCCTTTTTTCTCTTTGAATTCTTCTAATTTTTTAATTCTAGACGTGAATATAAACATTGGGAATCTAACGATGATATCAATTAATTGTTATTTTTAACTTACTATTTCCATTTTCACTAATGAGGAAATATATGTCTTGGAACACTAAGATTTTGATTGGCATTGAGAATTTGAATGAAATGTCTATTAGTTATTTTTGCATGTTCCCTAAATGTTGCATTTTATTTTCTCTCTATTAAATGTTTAATTCAAAAGGATTGGTTTGAGGAGAGAAGGGACACAACCTTTTGTGTATTGAAAAATGGCGTGATTATTGGCCATGGATATTATACTATTAGCTATTAATCTGTATATGTTTTGGGGCAATGTCAAGGTGATGCGGGAGGATTCAAATTATGGAGAGTGTGTGAAAAAAAGTTGTGCAAACAGCTCCAGTTCAATGCGAGAACGCTATTTCAAGATAAATTTATTTGCACAAGTGCTTTATTAGTCACATCTATTATCCAAATGAGTCCTCAAGACATCATCTTCGTTTTCTTCATCAGGTAAAGCAAAAAAGAGAGTTTTTTTTTTTTTTTTTTTTTTTTTTTTTGAAATCTAGAATCTAGAGGAGAGATTTACAAATTTCATTTATTTGTTTATAATTTTATTATATAAGGCATTTTGGGTTTATTTGGATTTATTTTAATATAGAAGAGGTTTTAAAACAATAAATTTATGGATTTGTTTTCTTTCACTGTTAGATTGATTGAGTTTGAGTTAGCATTGAAATGATCTAATTAAGGTAGAATCTATTGTGATAGGGCAAAATACAAGAAAGACAATGGCCATTATATTAGGAGGGACAGTTGGAGTGAGGTTTTTGGTTATTTGCTTGATGTTTGCAAGAAGTTTCATGAAGAAACATGATGATTTCTTTTGCTACATGGAAATTGGATCTTGTCATCTTTTTCATCTGAGCCTCCTTTTTAAGAAGTGTATTTACTCTCTATTTAATTTCTTATTTGTATACTTGCTTCTTCATATTATTCATATAATAATGTGAGGAATGAGCTTTGTGACAAGTTTTTTCGCAAGTGCATAAAATCGCAAACAAGTAATAAAGAGTGAGTAGAGTATCGTTCCCACGAGAATTGTATACCAAGTACCAAAATTATGTTAACCTATTATTATTTAAAATTTAAATGACAATACAGAGAATAATTGTAAAAATAGAAAAAATAAATAAAGTGATTAAAAAAGCAAGTAATTGTTGAAAAGAAATCAAGGATTAAAAGTTACCAGGGATTATGGCTTCACTTAATTCTATCCAATTTATTCTATTAGTTTGATAATAAATTTTAATTGATCAAGTAGGGGAAACAACTCTAAAATCACTAACAAGCTCTCTCGATATATTGTTAATATTGTTAGCTATTTTAACCTGATCTAATTATCTATTTTCCAATAGCGCAATCAAACATTGATTAAATCATTAAGTTTCATGGTTTGTTTGTGAATTCATACTTAATGTCGTTAACTTATGAAAACCCTTTATGAGTCAAACCATATAGCTCCGCATCAAGTTATTATTTCACGTAATTATTACCTTTTTCATATCAAAAACCCTTCTCCCGATAGTGATTAATGAAATAAATCAATCCAGGGGAGAAACTCTGTCTGGAAGCATTAAATTCAATAATAAATTATACCTTGAACAAAGAAAAGCAAATCTAATATTATAAATTGGAATAGAAATTAAGCTACATAGAAATGTAAGCTAACATCAATCCCTAGTATGAGAGTTAGTTTCGACAAGAAATTAAGCTACATCAAATCCCTAGTATGAGAGTTTAGTTCGACATAGTAGTTAAATAAAACTCAATTAAATTTGTAAATAATCTCATAAAGAATAATAAACAAAAAGAGAGTTTAGAAAAAAAAAATAGTCAAAGATTGACTTTGAATGGCTTCCTTAATTCCTGACTCCAACTTGAATACTTAAAGTCTTAAAGAAAAGGAAAATTTATCTAGAAAACAATAGAACGGATGATCCCCACAATGAATGGATTCTCTATCTTTATATAGACTTTCTGGAATGTCTTCATGTTTGTTTAGGAAAATGAATCTTTATTGAGTAAGAAATCTTTTGGAGATAGAAAATTATTTAGCTTTGTATTTCTTCCCAATTAGGGCTCTCCCAGCATCTAAATAGAATTTAAACTTGATTGACACGTCAGAAAAGCATCTCATGCAGGTCCATGTAAGCGACACGGGCTAGAACTAACGTTCTCGGCCCAAGGCAAAATCTGGTCTTCAGCATGGGCATGCTAGGCCTTGGGTTCCCAAGGTGGTTGTAGCACGGGTCGTGCTTGGATGAGCATGTTTAGGGATCAACAACTACTTATGGCATGGGCGTGCTGGCCTTTGACTCTTCAAAGCATTTGCAGCACAGGCCGTGCTGGGGTGAGCACGCTCAAAGATCGACATCCTCTTGTACCACGGGTGTGCTCTCTGGCACGGCTTGGGTGTGCTAGTCTTTGAACCTTTGTTGATTTTATTTTGAACACAGCACAGGGACGCTGGATAACACTCCTAGGGCGTGCCAGCGTTTTTGCTTAGGTACACTCATTTCTGTATTTTTGGCTGATTTTCTGTAAAATTGCTACAAAAATTTCCTCAGATCAAGTGAAATATGATTCAAGGAAGCTTTAAACAAAAACATAAACAAAACTAAATAAAAAAACTAATTAAAGTAATTAAAAATACTAAAAATCCTAATAAAAACTATATAAAAAAATATTATAAAAATAACATCTATCACTTAGTATTTTTAGCAGATGCAAAGAGAAGGAAAAAGAGAAGTTTATGAAGATAAATATGATCAAAATTTATTTTTACCTATTTGTATAATTAGTTACTTCATAATTTAGTGTGATATAAATACATAAATACATTGTAAAATATCATAAGTTTAATGTGAATAGATATTATATAAATTGTTCTAAATTTAATGCAAATGTATAAAATTATTTATGATATAGATCAACTCATTGCAAAAAAGATCACTCGCAGTATTGCGCGAGCCTAAAAACCTAGTTTCAAAGTAATGACATTCAGATCACTAAAAAGTACACAAATATAATGTATTGCCACTAGTTTGGTTTGAATTAAAATTGAATCGGAGCTGAATTGAAATTTTGTGTATTAAAATCAACTAGGAATTGTCATTTTTAACAAATGAATCGAAATCGATGGTTCATGAGATGGTTAAGAAATATGGTTAAAAGATAATTTTATTCATATAACTTTTCCATTATGCTCATCTTAAATAACACATGAGCAATTATTATATTTGAATAATAAAATTAATGAGGGTTTATTGAAAATAAGGTAAAATTTAATAACGGTATAATAGACAATTTAAAAGTTAACTAAAATGAAGGAAAGTTAACTATATTTTGGGACAACCCAAAAAGGAAAGATGAACTATCTTTTTAGGACGGAGGAAGCACTCTGTTAATTAATCATGGAAATATATAGGTTAAAAAAGTTGTCCACTAGAACTTAGGACTCATAGGCCAAAGAACGCCAGCAATCCTGAGGAAAACACTATGGGTTTAAGATGAAGAAGGAAATTAAAGAGATATACGGAGAGAAATAATGAGAGAAACAGAGAAAATGAATAATGAAATAAGGTCATGCTATATGGCTCATAGCTTTGCTATGAGGACAATTTGGAGACTTAATTATATATATATATAAGGAAAACTCACCTATTAACAATAGCTATAAGTTTGTCCTTTAGATTAGGTTCAAGTTGTTGTAATAATTGAGTTCGATCCGCTGAGAAAATTTAATATCCATCAGATACCCGCTCCACAATTAATCAGATCGAATTCATATTTAGATTGAGTTTGGATCATAGTGAATTCAGGTTAAAAAGAAATATAAAAGTTAAAAAGATTTATTTAAAAATTTAAAAAAAAATAATCAGACTAGATTGACATATATCTATACTCAATCCATCTTTAACCTGATAGAATTTTATTCCAACACTTCATGTTAAATTGGATCAAATATGCTAAAATGAACATCTTGTTTCATAATAATTGTGTGATGGTTATAAGGTGATAGAAGATCCTCATTTCATCTATTTTAAAACTCAATGACATATTTGCTTACCCTCTAAAGCTGCATCATACATTCATTTGGGCTAAATATTGAAATTTCTTTTTTCCTTTTGAAAAAATACCTCAGACATATTTTTATATTTTTGTCTAAAAGAAATGTTAAGAATAAATGAAATAATCCCATGTTAAACTTTTTATATGATCCCTTCATTCAACTTTTGCAATTTCTATCTATCTATTTATATCTATATCTATATAATCTTGAAACAAAAAAAAAAATATAAGAATCGGACTTGACACTCTCTCCATCAAACATTTCTATTTCTCTTTTTTTTTTTTTTTTTCCCCATCAAAAAACATTTCTATTTTCTCTTTTTTTTTTTTTTACAAATTTTTGATTTCTACCTTATTTTTTCAAAACCTTTTTAAAATTGGCATGATTCCTTTAAATGTTTTATTAATAATAATAATAATAAATATAAAATTATTGAATTTTAAGACTTCAAACCTTTTGAATTTTTGAATTTAAAAATTTAAAATTTGTGATTTTTTTTTCTTATCTATATCTATATAACTATATACATGTATCTATAAATACCTCCCAGTTTCATTGGTTTTTTCACAATGTTTTACTTCATATTGCTTTTATTGTTTCTTTAGATTATTTTGTTTTCAATTTTTTGAGTTTTGATTATGCTCTATAAATTTTATTTTTTCATTTTAATATATTGGTATTGTTGTTTTTCAGATTTTGAATTGCAAAAGGACAATACTAGCAACGTCAATCAATATATATTAGTATTAGAGTATGATATAGAGTATGTTTAGTAGTAGATTTTTTCTTTATCAAAGTAGTTTTTATGCTTATGAATGAAATTTCTGTATTTATTTATTATTATTATTATTGTTGTTGTTATTATTATTATTATTATTATTATTAGTATGTCATTTCTTTTTATCTATTTTGCTTACTAGATAGGAAATTATTATTATTTACATAAATGATTTAAAAGAAAAAGAAAAAACATTAAATTTGATAAATACATTTAAAATAACAAGAGAGCTTATAAGATAATACCTAATAAATTTAAAAATAGCTTATATTAATAAATTAAAATTAAGTACCATTTAATGTTTAAAATGATATTCTTATCCTTTAAATTTTATTTTTATTATTTAAATATTTTAAATTTTATTTTTATTATTTAAATATTGAAAAATTATATCTAATAATCATATTTTAAAATTAATATTCATTTACAATAATTATCTATATTTATATTTCAATTTTAAATTTTTAAATTTTTTTTATTAGATCACTTAAGATACTTTTTTTAAGTCCAAAATTTGAACTTATTACTTATTTAAAATAATTATTGAATTTGAATATTTTTAATTTTATTTTATGTCCATTTATTTATAATGATTATCTATTTTTATATCTATGTATCTTCACCACTATCATACTTGAAAATGATCAAATTTATTTTCTAGCAATAATTATATGGTACAAATATCATTTATTATTTAATATTCACATTATGATTTTAATTTGAAAAAAATAATAAATAAACTTGGTTTTTCTTTTATTTGCATTTTATTTTGCAATTACAAATATCATTTATTATTTAATATTCACATTATGATTTTAATTTGAAAAAAATAATAAATAAACTTGGTTTTTCTTTTATTTGCAATATCAAAAAGATTTGAATAAAAAAATCATATAATCAATTGCCAAAATTATAATAATTTTTGAAAATTGAAAAATGAACATAATTCATTTTTTTAAAATAGTCCAATAAAAATAAAAAATTTTAATTTTATCAACACAAATAACAGTAATTGATATATAACTCATCTAAATCTATTTCAAAAACTCACAAAATAACTCATTTAAATCTATTACTTAAAAAAAAATCAAAATCCCGCGAAATGTTTGGGCTTTTACCTAGTTTTAAAAAAACGTAAATTCTCACATCTTATGTCAATTTTAACAGAAGAACAAAGAAACCATCAAAATTCAAAAAAGAAAAGAAAATTATTTTCTTAGTTCAATAAGTGAACTTTTTGTGCAATTATATTTCCATGTCATTCAACTGTCCTCTAATTTACTAAAACTCAATTTGTTATTTAATAAATAATTAAAATTTTCATGTCATTAAAGAATTTTAAGCTCCAATTATTTCCGGAAAATAACTTGCTTTTGAAAAATATTTTTCAAGAAAAATTTGTTCTTGAAAAATATTTTTAAAATGACTTATTTTCCGTTGTTTGATTGCAATATTCAAAATTAGTTAAAAATATTAACAATTTTGACTCATGAGACCATAAAATATTATTGACAATAGACATTTTATTGTTCAATATGAGAAAAATGCCAAAAAAAAAAAAAATTATGAAAGTCACAAATGACGACCGAAGGTGACCGATGGTGAATGATAACTGGTGGTAGTAATTACCGATGGTAATTAATAAATTGAAAAATATAAATTTATAGGCTTATATAATAAGCTTGTCAATGTCCAGAAAATGTTTTACTCGCTCAAAAATGAGATTATTTTTCTTAAAAATGAATTAATTTTCCTGTGACCAGGAAAATAGCTTACATATACTTATTTTTTTGAATGCCCCAAACAATGAAAATTATAGAAAATATTTTCTTCTAAATTATTTTGTCGAACCTTAATTAATAAACAACATTTTCATGTCATTTAATTTTTCTACAGTAAAGATCTAATTTTTTTATTCTATTTTTTTTTTGTTAGAAAATGAAAGGTAATTATCATCAACAAAGGATGCAAATTTAGTTTTATTAGAGAATTTGTTACTGCGCTGTTAATGAAATTGATTTTATATTATTTAATTTTAAGTCAGTAAAAAAAATCTATATCTATATATGTATATCTATCTATCTATATATTTATATAATCCCGAAACAAAAAATATTTTCAAAAAGCTGAGTTGGCACTTTATTCTTTGAGCGTTCTCATTTCTCTTTTTTTAGAAATTTTCTAATCTATTAATATTTTTAATTATTTTAAAGGCTTTCATTAATAATAACTATAATTTTTCAAATTAAATCTTTATCTCTTATCATCAATCCTTATCGTCAACAAAATAAAATTTGAAATTCTACTGGACGTTCATCTTTTTAACGAGGAATAAAAATTGTAGCCTCCACTCCCACCACGACATTCATTTATTCTTTATTGTTTGTTTGCTTTCTTCATCTTTTTATTATTATGATTTTACATCCTTTTCTCGTGATTTTTTCTCAATCTATGTATTCTTTCGATTCTGCAAATTGTGCAAATGGCCATGTGCTCAGCTAAAAACGATGTTGTAGAAGATTAATGCATGATTTAGTAATTTTTACTATTTTTCACAGTTCATAAATTGCATGTTTAAAATTTTTTTTCTCATGATTTTAGCCTCATTTTTTCTAACTTTTGGATTCTAAGATTGTGGATACAGTGATGCTATACTGGAAACGGTGCTAAAGAGGATTTGGTTGTGGTTATGCCAAACAACAAGGGTATTTGATTTGATTTTTTCAAAATTTTTTAATAAGATTTTGCTACATAGAAAGCATCTGCAAAAAGTTAGTTGAATTTCAGGTGTGAGTTGAGCAATAAGAGCACACAACAATATTTTTATACTGATCTAATTGATTATTTTCACCTGGTTCGTTGGAAGTCCTACTTGAATAGTCTAAAGAGCAGTCCAAATGTTGCCATGATAATTGAGGTAATTTGTAATTGAAACGATCCGAAAACTTTTTTTGAAAAATTTTTCATTTGAAAATTTAATTGTAAATTTTAACCAATGAAATTTAGCAAAAAATATTTTATTATTGTTAAACTAGACCTATAAACCAGTTTGAATTTTTCAAAAACCAAGTGAAAAACCGGTAAATCAAGCAAGAATTGAACTAGACCATTGAGTTGGACTAAATCGATTCGAATCGAACTGCAATAGTCTAGAAGCCCTAGAAACACTTTCTTTCCCTCCTTTTTATGTCCTTCTTTTTCTTCTCCGGCGCTGCTCACCTCTCTCTCCTTCTCTCTTGTTTCTGGCCACCTGAGCCGATCGAATCCATCTTCTCCTCATCGTCGTGCCACCATTGCTCTGCAGTTTCTTTCTCTCTCTGTTTTCATTTTCGACAGGCACAGTTGATTGCGATTAAATAGTTAATCGAATATGATTTTTATTAGGAAACCTCGATAGATAAATACACTTAATTCTAAAAATTTAGAATACAAGTCATTTAGAATAATTGTTATGAATAAATTCTTTAATTTTCGACGCATCATGTAGCTAGGTAATTAATTTCCAACCAATCTCATTATACTTTATTAATTCCTTATTAATTAATGAATTTGTTAGACTGTGGGCTATAAGTTTAAACTAGAATTTAGGTTTTCTAAGAAATGATAGCTGCTACGGGATTGATTCTTATAAATTTGGACTAATAAAGACCAAGTGTGAGTGTGTTTTACGTTTCTTTAAGATGATATGAACTAAGTCTTCTATATTGGAGGTAGGAACAAGTTTTTCATAATTTATTATTAATATTAGAAGTTCTAATGATTAAGATGGAATAAAGTGTAAGATGATATAACTAAGTCTTCTATATTGGAGGTAGGAACAAAGTTTTTCATAATTTATTCATTAATATTTTAGAAGTTTCTAATGATTCAGATGGGAATAAAGTGAGAACTTTATTTGTAATGGCAACATTGTATTTTGTTTAATCTCTTTGAACTATTGGTTTTTAATAGTTAGAGTTTAAGATTCTTTGAAAGTGAGTTTGTTGAGTATTGTTGAGTAAGAGTAATAAATGATAATCATTAGTTGTTGGTATTATCGTGTAAAGGAGGATGTGCATTTGATTTGATTGATTGCCGGATGGATGAGCTATGTGGATTGATGAATATATAGAGAGTATTTGACATTATCTTAGCAGGTAGAAATTCCTCTTTTTAGTGGAGGTTTTGCCAAAATTTCGATAAAATCTACGCTAGTTTTATTTAATGATTAAGTTAATAGGCTTATTTAGAATAATTTTTTAACTCGATATATTTAAAATAGAGTACTTTATTCGATTCAATTCTCTCCTCTCCTTTGAATGTCATTTCACTTAGATCGCTCTAGTTGTTCACTGCTTCAATAAGTTAGGACCTGAAATTAGAGTGTTTTTCCATTTAGCAATGTAAGTAATAAAATGTAAGTAATAATAAATAGTATTTACAATTTGCATCATACATAAAATCATTTCTATAATTAAAATCATTCTATACAAAAATTTGTCTTTAATTAATTAATTAATTATTTTTATTATTATTTTATTTATTTTTCAGTAAGTTACCAATCTATTTATATTATCATTATTATATTATTTACTTACTATTATATTTATTGAATTAGGTACTATGAAATGTTCATATTTGTGCTCTTGCATTACAATGTTTAATTTATTTAATATGCTTGCATTTAATTGCATTGTTTTGATTATTTGTTTTTGCCAAACATTTATTGCCTTGTTTGCGTTGAGAATGCGGGATGAAGTGCATCACTACTCCGGTTTGTTGAGGCTGGTATTCGATCCGGCTCGGTCATTGTATACGGAGATCGGCACCCCCGTGTGCATTTGTGCATTTGATGATATGGATTATATGGAAAACCATAGGGTGGCCTCCTGTTGGTATGGAAAGAAAGGAGAGTATAAAAAAATGAGAGGGTTGGTCAAGTGTGGATTAGACCGATTGGCCATATATGGCGTATTGGCTCCTGGTGCACACGCCATGAGAGGATGGGCCATGGGCCATGATATCAAATTTGAGTGTGGCTGAGTTGATTATTATTAATTGATATTTTAATTTATATTGACAGTAAATGATTATCTATTATAATATTTTTAGTTGGAAACCCCTTAGTGACTATTTTTTTTTTCAAATAGAACTAGGTGGAAGTCTGCGTGTTGCGTGTGTTGCTTTTTTACTTTATTATTGTACATTGTATTAGAAATTACTTTTTTATTGTATATATAAAAATAGAGAAGTAAAGAAGTATATATATATAATATATATATATATTATATAATGTATATATCATATATATTATATTATATAAAAATAAAATAGGGTAAATACAATAAAATTACAAAAGTCGCGTAGACCAATAAGTATTAGTTAAATTATTTTTGTTAGAATTTATAAATTTGTGAAAAACATACAAAAAAAATTCCATCTATGAAGATGATAATGATAAATATATAATTATTATAAATAAATGGATACAAAAAATAAAACAATTCAATTTAAAACTAAAAAATTCAAATATTTAAGTATAAATATAGTTAATTATTTTAAATAAATAATAATTTTTCAAATTAAAAAGTATTTTATGAGATCTAATAAAAAAATAAAATTCAAACCTGGAATATAGATATAGATAAGTACTATTCATGAATATTAATTTTGAAAATCTGATTCTTCAGATATAATTTTTTAATATTTAGGTAATAAAATTAAAATTAAAATGATAAAAATATTATTTTAACTATAATGATAAGGTATTTCAATTTTTTTATTTATTTAATTTATTTATTATATTTATTTTTAATTTATCAAAAATTTTTTTGGTTAATTTAAAATGTATTTATTAAATTTCATGTTTCTTTGCTATCAATTTGATATAATGTTCACTTTGCTATGTAATATATATATATATATTATATATATATATATTATAAGTATATTTATATATATATATATATAAAAACTAACTGCAATAGTAAAGAGATTCTCTTTCATCTAAATAGTAAAATAATTAAATAATAATAATAATATAAATAAATAATAAATAAAAAATTATATTTAAATTCTCTTTTTCATTTTAATTACTTCGGTTTTCATGAAACTCTTTCAAAACTCAAATACTCCAATTTAGTATTCAATACTTTGAATGTATGGCAATATACCAATGAAAAACATATATTTATTATTATAATAATTACATGAATTAAAATATTATAAATAATAATAATATATATATATATATATAATATAATATATATATATATTATATATACAGTTTTATACAATTTGGCTAAAAATATATACAATACAATTTTAAAAAAAAATACTTAAATTAATTATACTTAGCTTTTCCTTCCGTTCATTTCTCATAACATAAATATTTCATATACCCTGCAACTACCACAAAGTACGATAAATATGACCCGATAATAAAGAAAAATTATTAATAATATAAAGATTAAAGATAAGGGAAATCACGAAGATACACAAGAGAAAGAGATCATAAAAAAAAAAAGAAAAAAAAAAAAAAAAGAAAACCAAAGAGTTGAAATTAACCTTAATCAAAGAAGAAAAGGAAATGAATATAAAATTAAATAAAAGAAAACACAATTCAAACTTAGAAAATCCGAAAAATTAAAAAAAAAAATGAAGAAAACACCGTGAAAGAAAATAACTGAAATTGATTTAATATTGAAGGTATATATATATATATATATATATAATATATATATATAAAAGAAAAAGAAATAGGTTTTAAAAGTTTCAATTTGAAAATTTTCAAAAATTTTTAAAGAATTAAATATAGAATTAAATATTTAAAATTTTAGATATAGGTATATATTAGATTAGATATAGGAAAAGAAATGTTTAAAAATTAATTAAAAATTTAAAAAATTTGTAAAATAAGAAAAAAGAGAATACTCGGTGGAGAGAGTACCAAGTAAGGTTTTTGAAATTTTTTTTTTTGATTCAGGATTATATATATATATATATTCTAATATTACCACAACTCTTCTCCCATATCTTCAAAAATAAATTTAACATGGATTTGGTTAAATTTAAAGTCTTAATATTATCCTCTCAAAGATTAAAATTTTAGATATAGTATATAATTCAAAAAATTCAAATATATTATAGTAAAATTATAAAATAGATGATTAAAAATTTATAAAAAAAAGAAAAAAAAGAAATGTTTAAAGGGGAGAGTGCAAAATATATATAGTTAGAGTGCGAACTAAGACATGTATTTTCAAAGTTAAGAAGCATTATAATATAAATTTATTATTATTATTATTATTATTGTGATGATTGACTATTACTTAAGCGATGAGATTGACCTTCATAGATTAGATTAAATAAATTGGCTTAAAATTGAAAAATCGATCATCCCGCCACTCGACTTTTCTTTTGATATTTTAATAATTTTGATGATACTATTGATGTGTAATTGTAAATATAATTGTGATGAAAAAAAATACCTATTTCTTTAATTGTAGAAATTTTATAAAATTAAAAAACATAATATTATAAAAAAAAGCATCAAAACTAATTAATAGGTTTGAATATTACAATGATTAGTGATTTTCTTTTTCTTTTATTTTTTTTTAAATTGAAGGGGACTGAATATCGATCTTTAGACTATTGTTTTAAGAGTTTATGCATAAAATTAAATTTTATTAAATATATTTATAATCTATTTATCTATTCAAATTAAAATTAATACCACAATTTAATTTTATAGTCATATGTTTTGAATTTATCGAAATGAAATAAAATAAACCATAGGAAAGGTGAAATATTAAATTCATGTGAAAATATAATTTTTAATATATATATTAAATATAGTTTTTAATTATAAATTATAAAAGCAAACCGGCAATGGCAGGCTTGATCTAGTTTTGTCACATATTTTAATTTAATTTAGCATATTAAAGATTTTTCTGCTCTATTAAAATTTTTTGTCATAAAACATGTAAACTTTTCATTCAAATACCTTATCTTCTCTCTTCCGCAAAACATCGATTCTTCATCCCTCACTCCCTTCTCCTCTCCTTAAATGAGACCAAATTCCTTCTCGCCATTATAAAATTTGTCCCAAAAACTCTATCCAAGATTAGGTCTTTCGCTTTAATTTCATATATTATCCAAGATGATCTCAACAACCACCAGATGCCTTACAAATTTTCGGCTTCATCGGCTTTTTGATTCCGTTTCTTATAGTACTTCTACCAGTACACACGCGACAGGTAAAAGCAAATCTTATTCATTCGATAACATTGATGATGCTTTGGCTTCCTTCCATTTGATGCTTCATAGTAATCCCTCACCGCCTGTTATGGAATTTAATAAATTATTCCCTCCACCGCCTGTTAATGGAAACTTTTAATAAATTATGTTCGATTGAAAACATTATGAGACTGTAATTTCTCTTACAAACAGATGGAATTGTCCTAGAATTTTCTTCTCGATTTGTTTATTCTATTTGTATTTTTGACTAATTGCTTTGCCCATCTGAACGCGATGGATGTTGGGTTCTCTCTTTTGGGGGAAAATCTTCAAACTTGGTTTCAACGCCTACCATCTATAACGCCTTAATACCTTGATTAACGCGCCGCTTTGTAGTGAGGATAGATTGATGGTAAGCTGTTGGTAATTATTTGATGAGATGTGTGCAAAAGGCTATCAACCCTGATGTCTATACCTATAACGTGATTGTCAACGCTCTGTTGTTTAAATAAGGAAAAACCAATGTGGCCCTTGGTATTCTGAAAAGAATGGTCGAGGGGAAGGTTGTTGAGCCTGATGTGGTGTCATATTTAATGCTATCATTGACAGCCTTTGTAAGGATAGATTGGTTTACTGAGGCATTAGAGCTCTTCTTGAAAATGAAGAGTTGAAGGCATATTTCTCCGTTTGCATTGTGAACTTACAACTCTTTAATCAATGGTCTGTGTATGTCAAGCCGATTGAAGGAAGCTTTTTTTGCTGATCTTAACAAAATGTTGAAAGCCAACATCACGCCAGATCTATTACCTTCAGTATATTGGTTTGATGGTTCTTTTGTAAGGAGGAAGGGTTTCAAAGGCTTTCATGGTATAGTTAAATTGATGGCTCAAAGAGGAATAAAAGCCCTGGATGTTGTGACTGTTGTGACTTACAGCTCTTTAATCTATGGTCTGTGCAATTCAGGCCGATGGGAAGAAGCTTCTGTGCAGCTCAATGAAATGTTGGAAGCGAACATCGCGCCAAATTTAATTACCTTCAACATATTGGTTGATGGTCTTTGTAAGGAAGGAAGGGTTGCAAAGGCTCTTGGTATAGTCAAATGTATGATTCAAAGAGGAATAAAGCCTGATGTTGTTACTTACAACTCTTTGATCTATGGTCTGTGCAATTCAGGCCGATTGGAAGAAGCTTCTGTGCAGCTGAATGAAATGTTGGAAGCAAACATCGCACCAAATTTATTTACCTTCAACATATTGGTTGATGGACTTTGTAAGGAAGGAAGGGTTGCAAAGGCTCATGCTACAGTCAAATGGATGATTCAAAGAGGAATAAAGCCTGATGTTGTGACTTACAACTCTTTGATGAATGGATATTGTCTACTCAACAAAATGGATCAAGCTAGGATGAGAATGGATATGTCTACTCCATAACCAACAAATGGATCAAGCTAGCGGAAATTTTTTTGACATGTGCTAAGCAAAGGGGTTGTACACCTAATGTTGTTACCTAGCAATTATCATGACTGACTGTTTACTGTTAGGAGGAAAGGATTAAATGATGGCTAATGAGGCTTCTTGATGAAAATGCTCCATCGCAAAAAGGAATACCTGGACCATGGTCACTTATAATTCTCTTATACATGGCCTTGTCTGAACTCGGCAAAGAGCGCCCGCAGGGCTGATATAAGGTTTTTCAAGGACTTGTGTGCTAGTGGCATTCATCCAGATGCCTCCGGACCTACAATATTTTGATAGATGGCTTCTGTAACGCATATCAGTGGTCTAGATGCGCGTGGCGCGTTGTCCCCTATTTCATGAAATGCAGAAAACACTCATTGGAAGTGCCTGATATTATTGTCTTATATATCCTAATTTGTTGGCATGTTTTCAACGGCCGAGAAATGGAGAAGATGCGAAGGAACTGGTTTCGTAGACTTGCCATAGAAGGGTTGGCAGCCTAAAGGTGTTACAACATTACAATTACAGATTGCATCGGAATGGACTTTGCTAAAGAAGGATTACTAGAGGTGAAGCATTCAAGTTGTTGTCAGGAAAATGGAAGGCCGGATGAAGGGGATGGTTTTGCTTCCCAGATAAGTTGCTCTTATAACGGTGATTGATCCGAAGGATATCATCTTGGGTACCACAACAATGTCGTCCATGGTCGCTCAAACCAAGCTTTTATTGTGATGTAGAATGCGTTGGCAAGGGCGTTCTCTGCAGATTTGGCCCGACCGACCATGGAGTTCGGGTAATGTTAAATTGTAGGTTTGAACAAAGCCTTGATGATCCACTTGTGCAAAAAGCTGTTTAAGTTACTCTAGAAACCTTTCTCAAAGGTGTAAACTTGACAGTGAGGAGTTTTGTGGATACTAGAACAATTGTTAATACGCGTCTGCAGGAAGGTTCTTTATCATATTTTTATTATGCCAGTTGCGAATTGTTTTCAAAACCGCCGTTCTCGCTCTCTCTCTTTTTATTTATTCTTTTGGTGGGCAAAAAAGATTTCAATTTCGTATGCATTAATTATCTATTTTACATGTGTGCCTCAAGTCTTGAATTTTCTGCAAAAAGTTGAAACAGTTTATAATTACTGCAGGCTTGCATGGAACCATTAAAATTCCTATCCATAAAATATAGGAATTAATGGTCCTATTTTAGGCACTCAAAAATTTTACCGTTTATGTTCCTTCTTATTTAAACATTAATTTGTTGCGAAACATAGTAAATAAATTAATTAAATTTGAAAAGGATCTTCAAAATTAGCTCTTACAAGTTAAGCTGGATAAAAGGATTGACGATCAAAAGGACGACTCTAAATAGCCAAGGAGGAGTTCCTTCCTATGTTCATGCTACCCATGATGAAAACTCCACATCTTGTGCGAATGTTTCTTTTGCATGGGAGTTACTGGCTTACTTCATCGATAGGGTTGGCGCTTCCCAGGTGGCTACATCGTATCGTGGCGGTTCAATAAGGTGTTTTCTCCTTGCAAGAGTGGAGAGAGGATCTGTTAATTCTGTATATATTTGTTTGGGCCCTATGAAATTAACAGAAACATA
>NW_023591453.1:2024080-2063112 GCF_014843425.1 Jatropha curcas | reverse complement strand
AGACAATAAAAAATTCAAATTTATATAATCTACGCATTGCGTGGGTAGATGACTAGTTAATACAATAAATTTATTATTTGCACTATTAGTTATTGCAAAATAAAGAAAACAAAGAGTTTTTTTAATAATGAAATAAATTACTATATGGTTATCAATTATCGAATAAAGAAAATAAAAAGTTTTATAATTTGATTTCTTTAAATTAGATAATTAAATAAAAATGTTAAAAAAAACAGAATTCCACATCATGAACTAAAACTTAGTTAGGTGATGTGAAATCCTATTTTTTTAAACATTTTTATTTAATTATCTAATTTAAAGAAATCAAATTGAGACGAGCATTGTTGTAGCGAAGTGAATAAAGTTGCCCATAAACTTGCTAATTTGGCTATGAATGGGGGAATTGGTCATCATATCCTATATAGTCTTCCTATTGAGGTGGTTTACTTCATGCGTTGGGATGTTTGAAGGCGTGATTTGGCCACGTATTAGACATGTAATGTCTTAAATTTGTTTGGTTTAAAAGTCTAGTGCATTTTTTATTGCAAATTATTTTTGCAATCAAATTGGAATTTTTTTTTTCCCCTTAAGTTTCCTTTAAAAATTAAACTTAAAGTGGTGACTCTTTTAAAATGGTAATTGGACGAGATCTCATAGTTGGCGACTCCAATGGGGAGTTAAAATATTTTTCAAAAATTAAGAGGATTACTAAGTAGTAGAAATTTTTTTTTTTTTTCAAAAGCAATATCTTGTTTGGCTTGCTATTAAAATTGGATTTATTTTCCTGCATTACTTTGCATAAAACTTTTTATCTAAAGCCTAGAAGCACTTAAGCACTATTAACAGGTATGGAGCCAGAATTCAATTGATAAAAACATAAACAGAAGATTCATATTATTACAAAACACAGTCCCTGGACCTGTCCATTCAAAATCCTCATTAAATTCACAAAAGAATTGATTACCTTGTCTGAAATCCAAACGACTTCATTTGTGTATGCATAGAGCCATATCTCATCGGAAATCCAAACAAAACCCCATTGGCAGTCGCCAATTACATCGCTGTTATCTCCAGAATTTCAGGATTGTTAGGCAACAGGGGGAAAAAGAGAAAGAAGGAGAGAACAAACAAGGGGAAATGAAATGAGGGTATTTCAGGCTTTTTTTTATATTTAATGATAAAAATATTGACGAAAAGACATAATTGGATGAAATCAAAATATAGAGAATAAAGTAGTGTATTTTAAAACATATAAGGATAGAATAGTTAATTCTAACATAATAGAATAGAATAATTAATTTTAGTATAATATAGAAACATGTTTATAATTTTTCCTATTAAGTTTCACAAATTTTGTTTCGTTGGTTGTTCTTGTTATCCTGGATGATCAGCCAGTTATGTCGCGGCCCATGGAAATGGAGTGGCCGAAGTTGGGTCATTGTCCTCCGTGCCATCATTCTTTTGCTGTTCTTCTTTGTAATTAAGAAATGTAATAATTTATTAAACTATGATGCAACTCGGATCAAATCATATGGATTCGATCCAGATCTTATTTAATTGCTCATTCAATGAGTATTACAAACGATTTTTGGATAAGTTAGCTTGTGCATTTACATTTGTGTCTTAGTTACAAGTTCGAAAATAATATGAATATTTAGGTTCCATTTATTTCTGTAAAATAACTTGTCAAAAAATATTTTCATGAAAAATATTATTTTTGAAAAATATTTTTTAAATGATTTATTTTCCATTGTTTAGTTATCATATTGAAAATTAGTTAAAAATATTAAAGTATTTATCTCATAAGATCATAAAAAATATTAATAATAATAGAAATTTCATACTCATTGAAAATTAGTTAAAAATATTAAAGTATTTATCTCATAAGATCATAAAAAATATTAATAATAATAGAAATTTCATAATTTAAAAATTTTATAGTTAAATATGAAAAGAATGCAACAAAAATATATAAATTATGAAAACCGCCGGTGGCCGGTGGTGCTAGCTTATGGTAGCAACCGATGGTGGTGGTCTGTGGTAAATGGTAACTGGTGGTAATGACTATGATGATTAATAAATTAAAAAATATGGATTTATAAGGTTTATCGATATCCGGAAAATATTTTACTCTCTCGAAAATAGGAAGTTGTTTTCCTTAAAAAATATCTTCATTTTCCTTTGACTAGGGAAATATTTTCCGTTAACTTTTTTTTTTTGAGCGCCTGAAATAACGAAAATTGTGAAAATTATTTTTCTACAAGTTATTTTACGGAAACAAACGAAACCTTAATTTTTTTTTTCTCTTTTTGGCTTTTGAAAATTTTGATAATAACTTAAAACAAAATTAAAAAATATTAAGAAAATAATCAAAATATTTAATATAAAGTGCACTTTAATCCAACGTGCTAAAATTCAATGTATAATTTTTTTCATTTAAAAATATTTTTAATAATTTTGTTAATGAATACATATAAAAATAATTCAAAATTATTATTTTAATTCTAAAAACACTATAATACATATTGATACATAAATGTAATTTTGACGCGTGTCCCAATGCAACATAGATGGGTGCTGAAACGTAGAAGGTCGAATGGTCCGAGCTCAGGGGTGGCCCTTTTACGATTTTCCAAAGCGAAATTACGGGTTGGAAACCATTAGGAATTGAAATCGGTCAGAATCGAAACTAAAATTAAAGGTCTGTGGTTTGATTCTTATTTCAATTTTTAAGGAATTGTGAACCGGTAGTTTCAAGAATCGATTGGAATCGACAGTTTTTCCAATCGGTTGGAACCAGCAGTTCCACTCGATTCCAGCAGTTTTTTTTATTTTTTCAAATATTTTTTGCCTAAATTAATTCTTCTAACACTTATAAAAGGTTATATAACGTCTAGTTTTAAGGGTATCTATAAAAAGTTAATTTTTTGAATTTACTATAAATACTCTTTTTCATTTAGGGATAATTATATTTTTAGTGTTCAAACTTTTATTTTTTGCTATTTTGGTGTCTGAATAGAAAACGGTATCAATTAAGTGCATGAATATTTTAAATTTTACAATTGATTGTCTTCAACTGAGTTGACTAAACAAAAACGTGATTGTACAACTGTGGGATCTACTTATTATGTGGCAGCTAACAATGAAAAAAGAGTTTCAAATTTCCCACGTAAGCCAAATCTGACGTGGACTTTGATGAAATTCACCTTTTAACCTCTATTACCCAACAGTCTCTTTCTCTATATACCCTTTCGATCAACTATAGGTGGTTGCAGCTTCATCAAAGAAACCAACCACATACCTTAACCTGCCATTGAAGACGGGGTGACCAAGCTAGTCAGAACTGTGGCTCAAGAATACTAAATCTTTGAACACATGGTCTTTGCTATGCAACTCTAGTTTGCTATGTAGAGAAAGCAGTGCCTATTGCGTTAAAAAATCCAGCTCCATGGCTCATCCAATTTGACGACCTTAACCCAATATGTATTCATTTTTTTCGTTGATAATAGCAGTACAGTTCTTCTCTTTTTTTCTCTTTCTAATATTTTTTTTTAATTTTTTTTTTAGAAAATTTCTTCATGAAAGTAAGACAAAAAAATGAGTTTTGATTTGGAAAATTGTTTGTACAAGTTTGATGAATTTGAGTTACTGGAATTATAGATGTAGAAGATTTTTTTTTTTCTTTCTTTTTTCATACTTTGTATTTATTCTACAGTTACATGTATTAGATGGATTTATTTTCTTTTTATGTGACTTTCTTATTGTTTTTCTTTTTAGTTTTGTAATGACTTCCACGATGTTAGAAAGGATTTGACAGGATGTGAGTAAATGTGAAGTTGCAGAGGATTTGATTTGAAATGAGAAGATATAAATAGAGAGAATGAGAGATTTTCTTAAGGACAAAATAGTAAAATTCATATCTATTTCCACGTAGAATCCACTCATGCGGCTGAGCTAGCAATTTTGGAGCTCTTTTTTTCCATGTCAGTTGCCACGTGTTAAAAAAAAGGGTCCACAATTACACAATCACGTTTCCAATCAGCTCAGTCGGAGACACCCAATTGCATATTTTTATCAGTTTAAGCACTCAATCGATACCATTTTTCGTTCAGACACCAAAATAAAAAAAAAAATGAAAATTTTAGACACTAAAGATATAACTATGCCTTTCATTTATAATCCCCGATGCAGAGCAACTTGCACTTCAATATATAGATGATTTGGATTACTGCAAACTCAAGAAGAAGGCGCACAGCCGTGCCATACTCAGCACGTCCGTGCCAGCCTTTGGAAGTCCAGGACGCGAGACACACCCATGCCTAAGAAGCACAAGCAAGCTAGTGTCAAAACTAGCCTGCCCGTGCTAGCCTTTGGAAGTCCAAGCACGCCCGTGCCATGTCAAGCACGTCCGCGCGATGTCGACGAGCCCAATTGCTTTTCGAGTGCCAACACGCCCGTGTCATACCAAGCACGCCCGTGCTAGCTCCTGGAAGTCCAAGCACGCCCTTGCCGCCGACCTTGCTAGGGTTTTGTCCAATTACGACTTTTGTGTTATTTTTAGATTTTTTTTATAAGACTAGCCTAAACTTATAAATAGGTTATTTTGTATCTTTGGCACACTCATTAATTTTTTATCATTATTCCTATCAATAAACTTCTTTGAGAGTTTCATTCTCTATTTTATTCGTCGGATCAAATATCATTGATCAAAACTCCTGATGGAGTATAATCGTTTATTCTCATTCACGTACCCATTCTGCGTTAGTTGGTATCAGAGCCGAAAGGCGAATTATCTCCATGGCCGACAATCATGAGACACGATTCTGCGTTAGTTGGTATCAGAGCCGAAAGGCGAATTATCTCCATGGCCGACAATCATGAGACACGACTCACAGCCATAGAGGCGAGATTCGAAGAGTTAACCGAACAGATTAGACAGTTGACTCTCCCTATCCAACAAGGCAACCCAAATCCTGCAGCTCCGAATCCACTACAGCTAGATTGTGCAAGACGCCAAAATCGTTATGATGGAGGCAAAGATTACAGAGGCAATGGTTACAATTTTCATGAGGTTTACAAGATAAAGGTAGACCTTCAACCCTAGGATCGCTAGACATAGAAAGCACTCTTGATTGGCTAGCGAAGGTCGAATAATTTTTTGAGATTATGAATGTCAAGGATGAACGTAAAGTTTCCATTGTGGCTTATAAACTGGAAGGCAGTGTAGCAGCATGGTGACATTCTATTCAAAATGAATGCCATCGTCGAAGGATTAAACCTGTGCAAGATTGGATTTTAATGAAACAATTGATTGAGCAACGATTTCTCCCCACCGATCACTCTCAAATACTGTACAACAGGTACCGTGATTGTTTCTAGGGAAATTGAGAGGTAGATGAGTATACGAAAGAGTTCTTAAGATTGTAAGCATGATGCGACAATTGTGAAACTGAATCGCAACAAGTGGCTCATTATCAGAGGGGATTGAATCATGATATAATGCATATGATGGGTGTAGCTGCGATTTTCACTTTGGCAGATGTAATTGAGATGGACAAATGTGCGGAAGATACAATTAATTGGCAGCCTCGACAACCACTTAATCGTAACCTTATTCATCCGAAAATTAGCAGTTCAGTAGAAATTCCAGTGGACAGAATTCAAGAGCAGCCACTCCTGCCAATAACCAGAGTTCACAACAGCTCACAACAGAAGAAAAGAAAGACTCCTAGGGAAAGGCTCCCATGATAGATAAAAACAACAAACCGAATTCGTATCAAAAACCAATCGGAGATTATTATTACCATTGTAGAAAACAGGGGCATACATCTAATATATGTCCAGAATGTAAGGGGGCTAATGATGGGTGTCGGCAGTTGAATGTAGTTGATGAGGTGACTGAGGTTGAAGAGGTAGAAGACGAAGATGATGGATCCATGGCTAGTTCTGAAGATGGAGAAGTTACATATGTTGTTCAAAAAATTTTGTGTTCTCCAAAACAGGAAAGCGACACTCAACGAAAAAAAATTTTCCAAGCTAAATGTCGGGTTGGTGAAGCAGTCTGCCGACTCATTATCGATAGTTGTAGTTGTGAAAATTTGATAGCCAAGCAGTTGGCTGAAAAGCTAAATTTACCAACAGAACCACATCCTTTGCCGTACAAGGTAGGGTGGATTAAAGAGGGTCCAACAATTGAAGTAAACCTGATTTGCAAGGTTCCTATATCAATGGAAAAGTCATACTCAGACTCTGTTAGTTGTAATGTTGTGTATATGGATGCTTGTGGAGTATTGTTAGGACGACCATGGCAGTTTAATGTAGAAGCATTGCACAAGGGAAGAGAGAATTCATACCTGTTCACTTGGAAAAAATAAGAAAATCATTATCTTAGCTTCTGGATCTTCTGCCAAAGCTTCTAAAGTGGAGGGGAAATCCATAGTAGCTGTTTCTTCTAATGTGTAGGAATTATCTAGTGCAATTGAAAAGTCCGGAGGTGCGTTGGCATTGCTGATTAAACCAGAGATAGGCTCTAATGAAGAGGCACTAGTACCACCACCAGTTAAGGAGTTGGTATATGAGTTTCATGCCGTAGTTGAAGAACCATCTACACTTCCACCTTTGCAGGACATTCAACATCAGATTGATTTTATCCCTGGATTAAAGATACCGAACTTGCCCCATTAGAAGATGAATCTAAAGGAGAGCAGATCCTTCAAGAACATGTAGAAGAATTATTGATGAAGGGACATATCCGAGAGAGCATTAGTCCTTGTGGGGTTCCTGCTTTATTAGTGCCAAAGAAGGATGGGACTTGGACAATGTGTGTGGATAGTAGAGCCCTCAACAAGATCACAGAGCAGTATCGATTCCCTATTCCTCATCTAAAGGACATGTTGGACCAACTGTCAGGATCTATAGTGTTTTCTAAAATAGATTTTCGCAGCGGGTGCCATCAAATTCGAATCAAGAAGCGAGATGAATGGAAGACTGCATTTAAGACTAAGGAAGGGTTACACGAGTGGTTAGTTATGCCGTTGGGTTGGTGAATGCACCAAGCACATTCATGCGACTTATGACTCAGGTTTTACGTCCTTTCTTGTGCAAATTTGTGGTTGTTTATTTTGATGACATCTTAATTTTGCAAAGACCACATAGAAAATAACCAACTTTAATAGAAATATGTTATTGAGTTGTTCGCCACTGGCAGTTTTAATGGGAGTAGAACGCCGATCTTTGCACAAGCACGGAGGAAAAGAGAGAGATATGGGCTCATGGCGGATTTCTTGTTGTCAGGCATCTCTCGAGGAGAAAAATAACAGCCTACTGGAGAGAATGCATGTAATAAAATTCATTAGTCCTGGTACATAGAGAGAGGTACATATTGTCGAATCCGGCCCACAGAATGGGCTCCACTCGGTGAAATGTGGATGGGGACACAATGCCACTAGTCCATTAAGACTTGTATCATTTCTTATTGGGCTAAAAATGGTGGAATTGGTACAATTAGTTGTCATGAAGTTCTATGGTGAAGTTGGCAAGGAAGATTGACAATAAGTGCGCGGATAGCGGGTTGGGCTAATACCTATTAGCTCTTTGAGTCTCACAAACCAAGACGATAGGACCCCTCGTAGAGGTAGGCACAGAGGGCCGAGACGTGACAAGATTTACCTTGAATTCATTGACCTTCACCCAAGCTGGGATAACGGATGTGGTTGGTATACCCCCTTTCATTTATTTAGTAACATCTATCACACGGGTCGAATAATTGAGAGGATAGAGAATTTCATTTGGGCAGTCACCGACTGACCCGCTTGAACAGAAACCGAATCTAAGCTAGCTTTCCACCTTTGCCAGAGCGTAAGCTCAACACGTATATCAAGCTCTATCGGAGATTTGAGCTTTTCTTATCCCTGTTAAAGATACCGCGAAGCGGTATGACCACCGGTTAGGCCCCGGCACATTCTGAGAGAGGACGCAGCAGGGGATTGAGTAAATGGTACTAAGAGCGCATCCGTAGCATAAGTCGTGAACCATTCCCCAAAGACCACGAGGGTGGTGATGAGGTACGGTCGAGAATTATTGATGAGGAAAGGGACACTCGAATTTCCGGAGAGGACGGCGACGTAATAATGTTCCTTTGTGTTTGTTATACTCTAGCTTTATTAGTGCCAAAAGAAGAGAAGGGTATCGGACTTACGTGTCTCGCGCTGTAATATATCGTATAGACCAGCTCTCCATAATGGCACAACTGATCCAATCACGGTATCCGAAGGGAGCCTGGGTTCGGGCCGGGTTTTTACCACAAAAATCATTGAGTCAATTTATTGCGGTCGAGAGAGAATAATCCCTGACTTATCCTTCTATCGACTTTAAAGAGGCAGTATGGACAAACTTTCGGACTTATCTTCTCTCAACTCGCTCAGGATGTATCGTGAGGAGATGTTTAGTCTTATAAATTATCGCATTGTTCAGAGAGCGTCTGTGGAAATAATTGCCATGACCATATTCTATACATCTCACGAGTCAACATACAGAAAGATAAGGCCAATCGAGATGAAAATGGGTAAGAGGCTGCATCTTAAAACGTACGTAACGGAAATATGGAGCTTACCATCACTGTGAGATGGTAGATTAAGTACTATAGCTAGTATTAGAGAATGTAGGGGGTTGACAATGACACCAAGCACATTCATTTCCCAATTTTAAGGTTTGTAAGGCTAGTTGTAAGGTTGGAAATGGTATCGCGAGATCTATATGGTGACTTATTACCTAAGTGTAATTATTTTACTGTGTCTTCTTCTGGTAGGGTTCTAACGTCTTAATGATGCAACATTCTAACTTTGTTTTTGAGGGTTGTTTTTCCTTCATTACTATATACATTGAGCATAATGTACATTTTCTTCAACGTCTTTTCATGCTTTCGAGCCGAGTCGAGCAGTACTAGAAACCATAACCCTTCAAGCTTTACTTCATCTTCTTTTTCTGATACCGCCACGTAGTTTTAGAATATGCTTTAACGAAAAGCTGGTTTGATACTAGCACCAAGACTTCTTTTTGTTAAGGAAGTATATGCAATTTTGAACTGAACAACTGGAACTTATTGATTGTAATGATCTCTTGTTGTTCGGTTCGCGACCCTTAAGTTGTTAGCCTCGCACACACGTCCTTTCTTGTGCAAATTTGTGGTTGTTTATTTTGATGACATCTTAATTTTCAGTCGCAGTGAGGAAGAACACCTTCAGCACCTTCGACAAGTGTTGAATGCTTTACAGAAAAGTGAGTTGTACACAACCTTAAGAAGTGCAATTTTATGACCGAGCAGATTCTGTTTCTTGGCTATATTGTTAGCTCGAAAGGAATTCATGTTGATGACAGAAAGATTGAAGCCATTCGAAATTAGCCTATTCCTAAGAGTATCACTGAAGTTCGCAGTTTTAATGGACTTGCTATGTTCTATAGGCGGTTCATCAGAAGCTTTAGTAGCATTGTCGCTCCCATCACAGATTGCTTGAAGAAGGAGAGAGTTCAACAGTTCGTATGGACTGAAGCTGCAAATAAGAGCTTCAAAGAAAATCAAAGATAAGCTTACTTCCGCCCCTATTATTACTTTACCTGATTTTGATAAATTGTTTGAGATTGATTGTGATGCTAGTGGGATTGGAATTGGCAGTGTTTTCTCTCAATCTAGAAAGCCTATAGCATTCTTTAGTGAAAAATTGAATGAAGTTAGACAGAAATGGTCTACTTATGAGCAAGAATTGTATGCAGTTTTTCGAGCCTTCAAAACTTGGGAACACTATTTGTTGGAGCGTGAGTTCATTATTTATACTGATCATCAAGCCTTAACTCATTTTCAAACTCAGAAGAAAGTGAGGAAGATGCATGTATGTTGGGCAACTTATTTTGGTGCTTTCCATTATGTCATTAAGCATAAATCAGGTACTTGTAACACAGTAGCGGATGCTTTGAGCAGGAAAGCAGCCTTGTTGATTACAATTAAGTAAGAGATTATCGGGTTCGAATTTCTTAAAGATCTATATGCCTCAGATGAAGATTTGGGCAAAAATTGATGATAAACAACCTACCGACGGGTTCTTGGTTCATGACCGATACTCATTCAAGGAAAACGGGCTGTGCATCCCTCGATCTTCCCTCCAGGAAAAGTTAATCCGAGAAACCCATGGTGGAGGATTGAGTGGACACCTGGGGCAAGACAAGACTATTGCGGGGTTAGAGGCATGTTTCTATTGGCCATAATTAAAGAAGGAAGCAAGTAAGCTAGTCCAGAACTGTTCAATTTGCCAGACACAAAAGGGCCATTCTCAAAACACTGGTCTTTACACTCCGTTGACTGTACCGGAACAACCTTGGGAGGACTTATCTACGGATTTTGTGTTGGATTTACCTCGAACTCAACGTGGAGTTGACTTTATTTTTATTATTGTAGACAGGTTCTCCAAGATGACACACTTTATCCCTTGCAAATAAACTAATGATGTCTCGCATATAGCAAAGTTATTTTTCCATGAGATGGTTCGATTACATGGTATTTCAAAAACCATCACATCTGACTGAGACACAAAGTTTCTAGCTCACTTTTGGACAACTTTGTGAAAGAGGTTTAACACTCAACTCTGCTACAGTAGTACCGTGCACCCCCAAACTGATGGAAAAACTAAAATGGTAAATCGGACCCTTGGTAATCTCCTTAGGTGCATTTGCAGCGAGAAGAAGAAGATTTGGGACCTTGCTCTTGTCCAAGTAGAATTTCCTTACAACAGTTCGATCCATAGCGCCACCAAGGTGTCCCCTTTTTCAATTGTCTACCGGAAGGCACCAGCTCATACTCTTAAACTCCTTTCCCTTCTAGCAGGTGTAGAGAAGTGTCCCCTTTTTACAACAGTTCGATCCATAGCGCCACCAAGGTGTCCCCTTTTTCAATTGTCTACCGGAAGGCACCAGCTCATACTCTTAAACTCCTTTCCCTTCTAGCAGGTGTAGAGAAGAGTATTATAGCTAATAACTTGGCTACCGAGCATGTGGAGGTGTTTAAGTAAGTGCAGCAATTCATCACTGCTGCCAATTGAAAATATAAAGCTGCAGCTGATGAACACCGACATTATAAATCTTTTACCGTGGGTGATTGGGTTATGATGTATCTTCGCAAGGAGGGTGGTGGAGGATAGAAGAAACTTGATTCAAAAAAGATTGAGCCATTTCAGGTACTTAAGAAGATCATTGATAATGCCTATGTGCTTGACCTGCCTAAAGACATGAAGATTTCCAAGACTTTCAATGTTGCCGATTTATTCCCTTTCTATCCTGATGATGATCACTCGAGGTCGAGTTCTTTTAAAGTGGAGGGGAGTGATGCGGAGCAACTTGGATCGCTGCAAACCAAAGAAGAAAGGGCACGGCCGTGCCATATTCAACACGCCCATGCCAGCCTCTGGAAATCCAGGACATGAGACACGCCCAAGCCTAAGAAGCGTAAGCACGCCCGTGTCACAACCAGCCTACCTGTGCTAGCCTCTGGAATTTCAAGCACGCCCGTGCCATGTCAAGCACGTCCGTGCTGATGCCGACGAGCCCAGTTACGTTTCGAATGCCGGCATGCCCGTGTCATGCCTAGCACGCCCGTGCCGCCGACCTTGCTAGGGTTTTGTCCAGTTACGACTTTTGTGTTATTTTTAGGCTTTTTTTATAAGACTAGCCTAAACTTATAAATAGGTTATTTTATATCTTTGGCACACTCATTAATTTTTTATCATTATTCCTATCAATAAACTTCTTTGAGAGTTTAATTCTCTATTTTATTTGTCGAATCAAACGTCATTGATCAAAACTCCTGACAGATAATAATCGTCTATTCTCATTCACGTACCCATTCTGCATCAATCCCCTCACACAAAATTAAAGAAAAAAAAATTAAGTTAAAGCAAAAAAATTAACTTCAAGCTTTTTTTTTATTTTTTATTAAAGTTTTTTTAAATTATTTCATAATTTTTAAATTTTAAATTTTCGACAAAAAAATATTCTCTAATTTTTTATTTTATAATTATGCAATGCGTCGAAAAATCGATCGGAGGACCAGCCAGAACCGTCGATTTTGAAACCGTTAAATAATCGGAACTATAACCGTTTGGTTTCAAACTGTAATTAGAACCGTCTAATTTTCAGTTCTAAATTTTTTGAAATCAGAATCGTCGATTTTAAATTCAGAACTAACGGTTCCGGAACTGTGGCCATCCTTATCCAACCTTGTCAAACTCTCCTCCCTGGGTCGTCAAATCCTACTTCAGCTAAAGGCCTTTCATTTCGTGAAGCACTAAGTTGGGTCAAGCAACAGGGATATACACGGGTGGTTTTTGAATTTAATTTGATTCCCAAGTCCTAGTCCAAGCGATGCCGAGGATATCTCATGATAACTCTTATTTAGGTGGCCTTATTTTAGAATGTTAATTATTAATTCAGGAACTTATTCATAGTTATGTGCGTTTTGTCAAAAGATTAGCAAATAGAGTTGCTCATCTCTTTTGTGACTGATCTACAACAGTGAAGTCTTGTCCCTCCCAATTTCATTATTAATGTTTTGTTATTTGATTTACGGTAATGAATTACATTCCTTTCAAAAAAAAAAAAAAAAAAACAACCAGTGAAGTCTTGTCCCCTGCCCATTTCAATTTATTAATGTTTTGTTAATTTGATTTTAACCGGTAATGAAATTACATTCCTTTCAAAAAACAAAAAAAAAAAATATTGATACATACTCATAAAAAAAAAAAAAAAAAAATATTGATACATACATATATCATATTTTGATTTAATTATATTTTGATTTAAATTAAATCAAAAAGTTTTTTGAATTGAAATTTCAGAGTGCTACAATATATATTTAATTTCTAATTTGTTACTTTTTATGAGTTAATTAATACTTTAATGTTTTACGAATTAAATCATATCTTACAATCACATATACTATGCAAACATATGCTTCCTTAATTGGTACTTTAATTTTTAAAACGAAATGAATTATATCTTGTAATTAAATATATTATGCATACCATAAAGTTTGTTGGATGATAACATACATAAAAATTTTATTATTTCATAGCATATTAAAGTTCTAATTGAATCAGAAGAAGCAACTAAATATATATTTGGCATATCTACTAACTCTACAAAGCAATTGGTTTAGCGCAACTTCAGCAGCAGTGCAACTGCAACAAGCCTCTTGGCCAGCGACAAGCAGTTGTCCAGTGTGGCGGCCGTTAGGTTTCGGGATGGCACTGCTTTATAGATGGTGCAATTTTCAACGAGTTAAGGCTGGCAGGGTTCAGATTTTTTTTTGAGCAAGCGGATGGTTCTTATATTCAAGCTATTTCTGGGTTTTTTTTATTCTTATTGTGATCCTACCATGGTGGAAGTTTTGACTCTTTGTGCTTGTTTAGATTGGTTACAAACAAGTGTCATTTTCCACTTGCATTTACACGGATTGTCGGTCCCTTTTTTATGCTTTGAACTCTTCTAATTCGGATATTTCAAACTTTGATTTAGTTATAAGTGATTGCAAAACTTTATTAAATTAGATCAAATGTAGCTATTAGATAGATAAAAAGACAAGTCAATGATAGAGGCTCATTTCCTAATTCGAGTATCCTATTTTTATGCTTGTCTTAAGATGCGGGAGTCTATTCTATATTTTTTGTGTTGTAACGGTGCCCACTCAGTGGGACCCACATTTGAAAATAAATATAAAAAAAGGAGAAGAAAAGAAAACGTGGTAGGTCCCTCCGACATGTGGATAAAAAAAGGAGAAGAAAAGAAAACGTGGTAGGTCCCTCCGACATGTGGGACCCACACACAGTTGAAAAAGTAAGAAGAAAATTTTCTTCGGTAGGTGATTTGTTTTTCGGTGGACACGTGATTAACGTGTCCACCTCTCCTATAAATAGGAGATGGCACTGGAGCTTCAATACACACAAAAACACAAGCAGAGAAGAAACGAAAGGATATTTAGAGAGTTTTAGTTTTAGAAAGGGTTCTAAAACTAGGGTAGAGAAAATAGTGAAGATAATTTCGGGTGTTTTTTTGGGAAACACTTTTGAGTGCCACTAATAATTTCGGGTGTTTTTTTGGGAAACACTTTTGAGTGCCACTATTTCTGTATTACTCTCTTTGTAAGCCTACTATTTTTAATAGTGGAAGAAATATTCGATATTTGTCCCGTGGACGTAGCCCTAAACAGTTAAGGGTGAACCACATAAATATTTGTATGTCATATTTCTATTTTTCCGCTGTGTTATTATTCTCGTAATTTTATTGCCGGGGCCCTAAGGTAATATGAGCAACCACTCAAGGATTTGTCACCCATTAAGCAAACATCAGTGTGTACCAATTCTAGAAAGGTGTGGGCTTTACCAATAAAGTCAAAATACCAGGTGCTAGATATGTTTAAAGTCTTTCATGTCAGTGTTGAAAGACAAACGGGAAGAAAACTAAAATATTTTAGAGCTGATAATGGTGGTGAGTACAGAGGACCATTTGAGAAGTATTGCTCAGAATACGGCATCAGACTTCAGAAGACAGTTCCCAAAACTCCACAACAGAATGGAGTTGCATCACCAAAGAATGGAGTTTCTGCAGAGACGAATGAAACAGGACATTGTTGAAAGGGTGGAATGTATGCTCTCTCATGCAAACTTCCTAAAAACCTTTTGGCTGAAGCAATGAATAACTGCAGTTCTTACTTCGTATCAAACCTTTTCACTTTTCAACGCTCTCCTCAACGGAAGATGGACCAAAACAAGGTGTGGTCAGGTAGTCAGGGAAAAATATTTCTTACGATCATCTTACGAATGGATTTGGCTACACAGGCCTTTTCTTCATATTCCACAAAGAGATGAATAGATACCAAAGCTACGATTCGAAGTCAAAAACCAGTGTTATCTTCTTGGGTTATGAAATGAACTGAATTTTGGGTAACAGATTTATGGATCCGGTTGAAAAAGAAGGCTCATCAGAAAGCCGACGATTGTCGTATTCTGGAAGACCAAACCATTTGACAGACTTTGAGAAAAACATGAAAACGCCAAAGTCTATCAATGACTTTCCCTGTTAGTCTTGACATGCACGAAACCTCACAATGTAGAACCCACAAATGCATGGAGAGATGATGGTGAACCTATTTTACGAAATGAAGTTGCTGAACCACGCTCCAAAGAAGATGCTCAATTGAGAAGATCTGCGAGAGGCAAGGAATAACCTATCCAAAGATATTCTCCTAATGAGTAATGAACTTATTCGACTCAAGGGGGAGAATCCAGAGAACTACCAAGGAGGCAATGGAAGATTGTAAAAAGAATACGTGGTTGAAGGTGGAAAGCCATGCAAGATGAGATGGAGTCCTTGCATGAGAACTGGACTTATGAGTTGGTGAAACTGCCTCAAGGTAAGAAGGCACTGAAAAGCAAATGGGTGTTCAGGTTGAAAACTGAACAGAACAACTGACAGCCGAGGTACAAGGCAAGATTGGTTGTGAAGGGATTTGGTCAGAAGAAAGGAGTTGACTTTGAAGAAATTTTCTCACCCGTAGTCAAGATGTCTTCTATCAGAGTTGTGCTCGATTTAGCAGCTAGCTTGAATTTGGCGATCGAGCAACTTGATGTAAAGACCGCTTTCCTCCATGGTGACTTAGAGGAGGAAATTTATATGGAGCAGCTAGAAGGGTTCAGAGTCAAAGGCAAAGAATACTTGGTGTGTAAATTGTAGAAAAGCTTGTATGGCCTCAAACAAGCTCCCAGACAGTGGTACAAAAAGTTTGACTCTTTCATGGTAAATCACGGGTATGAGAAAACTACTTTTGATCATTGTGTATTTGTGAAAAAGTTCGTAGAAGGCGACTTGAAAACAAGTTCGTAAAGATTTTATTGGCGATTTATTATTCCTCTGTTTATATGTGGATGATATGATATGCTTATTGTGGGCCAAGATGCTGAGAAAATTGAGAGCTTAAAAAAGGAGCTTGGAAAATCCTTTGCCATGAAGGATTTGGGATCGACAAACCAGATTCTTGGAATGAAGATCTCCAGAGATAGAAAAAGGAGAAAGTTGTGGCTGTCTCAAGAGAAATACATCGAGAAAATTCTTAGCAGATTCAATATGGGCAATGCAAAACCAGTTTGTACTCCGCTTGCAGGCCATTTCAAATTAAGTCTTAGTCAATGTCCTTCAAGTGAGAAAGAAAAAGAAGAACTGAAGAAGATTCCTTATGCATCCGCCGTTGGCAACTTGATGTACGCCATGGTATGCACAAGAGCCATTGATGTACGCCATGGTATGCACAAGATCGGATATTGCTCATGCTATTGGTGTTGTTAGCCGATTTCTTTCAAATCCAGGTAAAGAACACTGGAATGCAGTGAAGTGGATTCTGTATCTTAAGGGCACTTTCAAAATCTGCTTATGTTTTGGTGATAATAGACCTGTGTTAGATGGTTACACAGATGCAGATATGGGTGGTGATGTTGATTCGCACAAATCAACTTTTGGATATCTGATGACCTTTGCAGGAGCAGCAGTTTCTTAGCAATCGAAATTGCAAAAATGCGTTACACTCTCATGCACTCTCATCCACTGAGGCGGAATATATTCCCATTATAGAAGCTAGCAAAGAACTCTTGTGGATGAATAAATTCCTACAAGAATTGGGTGTAGAACAAGAGAAGTACATTCTGCTATGTGATAGTCAAAGCGCGATACATCTCCGCAAGAATTCGACCTTTCATTCAAGGTCAAAGCACATTGATGTGAGGTATCATTCGATACGTGATGCGTTGGAGATGAAGTTATTTTAGATTGAAAAGATTCACACTGATAATAATGGCGCTGATATGATGACTAAAGCTTTACCTACAGAGAAACTTGTCACTTGCAGAAAGATAGCGCTAACGTCCCCACTTGAGTGTGCAGGGGCACGTCCCACTGAGTGTGCAGGGGGAGATTGTTTGTGGCGGTGCCCCGGTGCCCACTCAGTGGGACCCACATTTGAAAATAAATATAAAAAAAGGAGAAGAAAAGAAAACGTGGTAGGTCCCTCCGACATGTGGGACTCACACGGCAATAAAATTACGAGAATAATAACACAGCGGAAAAAATAGAAATATGACACACAGATATTTACGTGGTTCACCCTTAACTGTTTAGGACTACGTCCAGAGGACAAATACCGAATATTTCTTTCACTGTTAAAAATAGTAGGCTCACACAAGCAGAGTAAAAGAAAAGAAAAGAGAAAGTTTTAGTTTTAGAAAGGGTTCTAAAACTAGGGTAGAGAAAATAGTAAAGGTAATTTGGGGTGTTTTTGGGAAACACTTTTTGAGTACCACTATTTCTGTATTACTTTCTTTGTAAGCCTACTATTTTTAATAGTGGAAGAAATATTCGCTATTTATCCCGTGGACGTAGCCCTAAACAATTAAGGGTGAACCACGTAAATATCTGTGTGTCATATTTCTATTTTTTCCGCTGTGTTATTATTCTCGTAATTTTGCCGGCGCCCTAACATTTTGTTGCATTATTATGATTTTTAATGCAAATTGATTGATGTTGCTTTTAAAAAAAAAATAATAAAAAGAAAGAAGAAGAAAAACTTTACAAAGCAATTTTACGCACATGCAATTATAAGATACAGTTGAATCCGTAAAATACTAAAGTACAAATTAACTCGTAAGAAACAATTTGAATAAACAATATTTTGTTAAATTTAAGAACTTTGATTATTTTCTTATAATTTTTAGTTTTTTCATTTTAATTACTATCAACTTTACAAAAGCCAAAAAGAGAGAATATATTTGTTGAAATTCATGTTAAAATCAAAATAACATAATACAACTATTTTCAAACACGAGTCATGCAATTGATTCTCTTTTTGAACTTCTATTTGCCAACTTAGTTCATTACATTTTTCCTTCTTAAAAGGGCATTTTAATAAAATATTACTCTATCAATGATTTCCCATGATTTTTCTTCCTACTCCCTTTAGAAGATATATGGAGTATTAATGATTTCGCATGATTTTTCTTCCTACTCCCTTTAGAAGATATATAGAATGAGAAGTCTCGAGTTCAAAGTGGAGGATTGTCCTTGTTGTGTAGTTTATAAAGTTATTTTGGTTCATTGGACCTTCATGTAAAAAAAAAAAAAAAATGGACTTCATTAAAAAAAAAAAAAGATTTCGCATGATTTCCATTATGAAATTCCTAAATAAACGCTTAATTAAAAAAAAAAAAAAAAGATTTCGCATGATTTCCATTATGAAATTCTCTAAATAAACGCTTAATATGGATTAAACGAAGTGTTTTTTAGAATATTAAAAACTCAAGTATACAGGACGTCCCTGTTAAAACTAGCTTCGTTTTACCCATTTAGCATCACTCTTATCTTTTAAAAACAATTTTCAAAATTTAATCAATTCTAAATTCATCAAGAACAAAGGTACCCTAAATCTACTCTTCTCTCTATCTCTCTTTTCTCTGTAATTTTTTTATTCTAATTTTAGTTTAAAGCTACCGCTAATGGGGGCTACTGCTGTTCATTAGTGGTAGCCCTCTATCTTCTACTTTCTACTATCTCTTTCGCTTCACTTTTTTTTGCTTTAATAAATTCAAATATATTTTTCTTATAATATATTTACTTTTTTTTTTTTTGTTACGGTTGATTGTCTCATAATTGGGAGTTTTTTTTATCTCTTTGTGAGGCTAGTCCCTTCTTGTGAGGGTTTATTTTTAAATAAAATTATGATATTTGATTTTATTTGGTTGGAGAGTTTAGATCTTGAATTGCAAGTGTAAATCTTCAATCAATGACCTGACAATGCAGTCTATTCCTGACAGTGTAAATCTTCATTATTCAAAAGGATATAGATTCTTGTGTCAGTTAATAGATTAATAACCTTTATTAACTAGTAAAGTTCTATATTTGATCTATATACTTATTTATAATTATTGATATTATTATTAATGAATTACATTTTTCAAAAAAAAAAATCTAAATTCATCAAAATTGGAATTTCCATCAAATCATTTAAATGCAGGGCTATACGACGAAGAAAGGAAGACGAGACATTATTCAGTTTCCCAAACTAGCTAAATTTAATAATAAAAAAATAATAATAAAAATAATAAAAAAAAACTAAACATAATCAAAACCAAATATATTCCCCTCCTTTGTAATTTCCCATATGATTTGCACTTTAAAGGTTAAACCTTTTAATTTCCCATATATCTATGTATGTACATATTCAATCTTTTTTTTCTCTTTTCTTATGGTAAAAGACCTTAAAACAAAAATTTGAGATGGGAAGACAATGCTGTTCTGCAACTTTTCCAAGATTTTTTGGATTCAACATAACATTTTCCTATTTCCTCTTACTTTTTGATCCTTTCATTGCCCTTCTCATTTTGATCCTTCTCTTTTCCCTTTCGATCCCTTTCATTCCTGGAGGTCTTGAGCTCAAGTTGTACATTTTCATTCTCATTTTCCTTTTGATCTTTTTCATTGAGTTCGAGTTCTACATTGTCCATCTCCTGATTCTTTATGAAGAGTTCAACATCTCTAACTCCGAGCAATTCAAATGTGCCTTCTGGCTTGGGCGGTTGTCTATAAATGACTTTGCAAGCAACAACATTTAAAATCTGAAAAGAATAAACGTATGTAAGAAAGAATTAAAATTCCTTAATCATGTCCTTATTTCTTCTGAACAATGACAACAAATAACAACATATAAGCAAAATTACTTCTTTTTAGTTTCTAACAATGGCATAAAAAACTACAACATAAAAGTAAATTAAACTTACCTTTTCTCGAGTAGCATGATCCATTTCATTAACTTGAAGCCACTCAGGATTAACTCTATACTCGTATATACTCCATTGAGATTTGGATCCTTTATCAGGCCTTCCATGGTAGAAATCAAGTTTTCGCACAAAACCAATCAATTCTTTCTTGTGTTTGCTCATATAGACGTGATTCCTAGAGGAGACACGGTAGAAACCATCTTTTGTTAAAATTTTGCCTTTTCTTCTGTTGGAAAAGAAATACCATTCACTGCACGATCCATGCTCATAGTCACCTGTAAAAGAATTTACAAATCCAAGCTCACCAAACAATTTGAAGTAAATTCCACTTGAAAATTTGTACAAAATTACTACGAGTTGTATAATGTTTATCGAAACTTCCCTTATATTGAAGTATAATCTAACTTTACTTTAATATTAATAATTACTGACTTTACTTAATTATTTAAAATTTTAAAAACAATATTTATTAACCCTGAATGAGATTATATATGATATATTTAAAATGATCAATGAATTTCAGTTCGACATTCAAACTACTTGATTAACAGACTTGAATTCACTAAAAGTCATAGCAATCATGAGTAAATAAAATTCAGATATATATAGTTAAAATGCAAAGCTAAAGCTAGCTTAACATATTGATCACTGCTAACAATAATCAGATAGAAGATGAAGAAATTTAACTTACCCACGGGAAGCTGATCTGGGTTGCTGGAGAAAACATCAATGGTAGGGATTATATCAATAAGATCTTGATCCAATGACTTTTTCTTTACAATAGGATCTTGACCCAATATCTTGCTCTTTAAATAGAAAAGAATTAATTCTGAATCTGTAGGACAAAACTTGTACCCAAATGGTAGAACAACTCGCTCGTACCCACTTGGTACAGCAACTTGCTCCATCTGTTGATAAAAATTGAGAATTTGAATAATTTCTCTCTGACTCTACAGTCACATACAATAAACAATAAATATACAGTAAAATCATACTTATGTGAGCAAGAGAGAACAAACTGAAAGAAAAATAGTGTTTTACTATGACTCCACAGATTCAGAGGTTCCTGAAAATTAACAACAAAGTATAAACAAAATCCTACTACCTAACAAGAACTGTAAATCAATATTCATAGTAGAAAAGTTTAGAGTAATTAGTTTCCAACAATTAAGGCTAGAGTAAGTTGACTGGTCGTTGTAATAATATAAGAGAGAAATACTAATACTAATTTTAGAAAAACTGTTCTAAGTAGTTAATAAATATACCCAAAAAAATATATATATATTGAATCAAGTCAAAGTCAGTTGTACTTAAAACTGCTTTGACTTAATTTGACCAAAATTTGACTCAATTAACTGAACAATAACCACAGCAAGCAAAAAATGACATTACATACAGTTTACAGCTATTTGAATATAAGCACGGGGAAAAGCATTTTTATAAAAGAAATTACAAATCAACATTACAATTAATGTTGGGAATTGATTAATTACAGTCTTCAAAAATAATATTACAATGGAATTTATGAGTTAATTTAATTACAGTCCAAAAAACCTAAAATTCAAAATATCCTACAAAATTTGGAAAATCAAGATTTTCTTCCTTCTTCCAACCTTTCCAAACGAATTCCAGAAATTTCTCTCCCTTGAATTTGATCTGCTTATATATAGCAAACAAATAAGAAAAAAGAATAGAACAGAAAAGAAGCAATCATAACATTGAGCTTAAATAAACAAACAAAACATTACACATATGCACTAATTAAACACTGATTGTCCTTCAATCCAAACAAGTGACACAACAATTTTTTCCAAAGAATCCAAACTGAATCAGTATCTAGAATTGATATCTCAACTCAAAACAAAGCAAAAAACTAATTTTCTCATTCAATCCAGTTCATTCAACATTATAAGAACCTAAAATAAAAATCATAACATCTTTATTACTTCTCCACAGAGGCTAGCTGCAACCATAGACGGTCCGTAAGTCAAACAAAAACCAAAAAATTTGAAGTTTCCATGCCAAATTTCTTTCCCTAGAATATTTGATTGTGTTCAACAATATCCTCATCATATCCTCGCAAACATGGATTCAAAGCTTCAGGTTTTTATTTTTTTTTATTTTTTAATAATATCATCAACAAATTTAGATTTACCATTTTCACTGTTTTAATTTTTATATATTAATTCAAAATACCCAAGTTCAACTGGATAGAGAATTCCTTTCTGGGCATTACTCTTTGACATCCAGCAAATAAGTGCAAGCAAAGAAATTCTAGTTTTTCTCAAACAATCAAAAAATAAAAGCTAAATAATATTAACATAATTGAAGTCATTATCCTCGAAACATCTATAGGCCAATCATAGGGACACAACAGAATCATTTCAACCAAACATGTCCAACAAAGCATAAAGTTCCAAAATCAATATCATTATCTTGTATAAACTCCGACGCATATTTCATTGCTCAAAACCAAACATAAGAAAAAAAAATTCAATAACTATTCATTAGCAAATTGTAACCCAAATCATAACAAAAATCATGTATATTAAACATATTAAAGATCAAACCAAACATCCAAGTAATTTCAAAAAAATAAAAATCTAAGACTACAGCACCATATTTAAAATCCACTTTTGTCCCTCTACATAACCCTTATTCGCTTAAATTCAATCCAATCTTATATACCGAAAAATCTAAGACTACAGGCAATGGATTTCATTTTTCTCAAACACAGAAGTAAACAGAACAAATATTTCATAAACCCATGCTCAATAAGTGAAACCCCAAACCCTAGATAAGCATAAACAAATATACGTAATACCAACAACAACAACAACAACAACACAAATCCATTACACAAAAATAATATAATAACTGATTCTTAAAGTAAGACTGTTAGAGTAGGACAGAGTATTCAGTGTATTGTTAAAAGCAAATACTCAAAAGCCAAAAGCAAAAGCAAATAAGAAAAAAATGAAGAACTACGGAAATAAGATCAGAACCTTATCCTTAAACCCTTCTTTTTGAATCAACAGAATCGCACTACTTGCTTCTGAAACACGTTGACGTCAGAGAAAAATGAACATTTTTTTTCGTCTCTGTTTTTGGAGTTGAAGAGAGAAGAAACAACGAAGAAGGGAGGAAGAGAGTGATTAACCCATAATGAGAGAAGAGGTTCGACGTTTCTTCTTCTGAGAGAGGAGAAGACAGAGCGAGGACGGTCCAGAAGATCCGTTAATGCGTAAAGTAAGGGAGGAAATAAGAAGGGAAAATGGGATATATATGGGTTTGGGATTAGAATTTACTTCAGAATAATACATGGAGCTGTCAAATTAGGGTTTAAAGCTTTTTTTAATTTAAAAAATAATAATAAAATAAGTGAATAAAATAAAATAAGCAAATAAAAAGTGAAGTAAAGCATAACATGAAAATTAAATAAAAATACACCTTCAACTTCTTAAAAGGATAAAAGCTCATTTTGGAAATTTTTATGTCATTTCTATTATTTAATTTTTCTAATAATATAATAAGAGGATAAAAAAAGTGAAAAATAAATAAATTCTTAAATTATAGTTAAATTAACGCATAAAAATCTTTTTTTTTTGAAAAAATATATCATTTTTAAATTATAATTCTGTTAATATTTTGGTCTTTCATTCAAAATATATAGAGGGATCAAATTGTTAACAAAATCATAATTTAAGGATTTATTAGTTAATTTTTTTAAAAAAAGAGGTCCTCATATGTTAATTTAATTATAATTTAATGACAAAATTATATTCTTCCCTTAAAAATCTATTTGTAGAATTTTTCACCAAACATTAATTTATTTCATATTTTTTACCAAACAAAACTAGAAGTAAATTACTTAATTAAAATTATATTCTGACCTTGTCAAAATATAGTGTCTATTAACAACTTTCTCTTTGAGGGGGATTTGCTTACTGTATGCATAGAATCTGTACCCTAAAAATGAAAAGACAAAAATATAAATTATATTTACAAAAAGATAAGTGCATATAATTTCTAGTATGGAATCTTCTCTTATAAAAAAATTTTTTCTCTAATTTTTCTCTTTATGATTAGAACACGATTTAAAAATTGAAACGACTTTTTCTTGGATAGATGTGGAATGAGATTTGAGAACTTGATTTAAAGGGTCCAAGAGGTTTGATCTTGAATTGATGAAAAATGAACTTGGACAATTCAAGGATCGCACAGACTTGATCTCGAATTGACGTTAAAAGAGCTTAGGTTCTTTAAACTTGATATAAAGCTTTTGTTAGTTTTAGTTTGAAGAGTTTTAATATTTTTTTTTCTGTCTTTTTTGCATGTGTCTGCAATGTGAAGAGAAAACGCCTATTTATAGAGGTTTGATGAAATCCTTTAGCCACGTATGTAATTTAATTGGTCTATTCTTAACTTTTATTGGTCACTTTTGCATTTTATATAGACACTTAACCTGTACACTAAGTATTCAATTTAATTGATTCACTTGAAGAATTTTTATTTGAATTTACTATATTATTTTTTCAATGAAATAAATAATTCTATTCAATAATTTTGTTTTAACAAACATTAAAATATTTTGATTATTGTCAAAATAAATTATTTAATTTAACTAATTAATAAATTAATTTAATAAAATTTAAGTATCTATAAATCCCTGTCAAAACATTTTCATTAAATTATTTGAATGGGTCTCAAAATTTGACAATACATACATATTCATATCCTTTTATTATCTTGACTCTCAATTAGTAGAAGTTGGCAACCTTAGCCGTCTCCCTCGCTCTTTTTTTTTTTTTTTTAAATTTTGTTTTCTAAACTATTCCTGATAGTCTCTTTGGTCACTGGTGATTTTTTCTCGTACCTTCCTTTTGTTTTTCTTTATTTTATTTAATTTTCTTTGTAATAATTTTCAAATATTTAATTTTCTTTTTAATAATTTTTAAACCTATAATCGTTTAAAATAAAACTTGAATTTAGTCTATTAGATCTATAATAATTAACAGATCTTGAGTGTTTTTGGTACGCTCTCAAAGGGTTTACTAATTTTTCTACTTTAGTGAAATTGTTCCTCGTTATTGAGGAGTTTTTACGTGAATATTTTATTTATTTGGTAGTTCGAAATACAAGATGGATTGCTGGTTGCTTATGATAGGAGACTTCAGATTTTCAAGTTCGGATGAATTTCTTTTACCAATGGGACTTGATAATTCTTCTATTAAAGTTTGGTAGGTGTCAGTTATAATAAGTTTCTAAAAAAATAATATTCAAAACAATAGTGTGAAAAGTTTCTTTTATCATTCTATTTGAAAATTGACCAGTTTTTACTCGAAAAATTAATCTCTTCTCCTAAAATCAAGAACATTCCAAACAAAAGATTTCAATTTTCTATATTTTATTCCTGCAGCAATATTATAATGTACTCAACTTATATTCATTATTAATGAATTGTTAATTTTTTTTTTAAAAAAAATAAGTTGGCAACCCATCTCCTCCCAATTGCATGAAATTTGTTCCCAAGTCTGGCAACTTTTGCTTTTTTTTCTTTTAAATATTTTTCTAGCTTGAACCACTCTAATTCAATGGGTTATTTTTCTTTTAACGCAAATCGTGAAACTCTACTCCTTTTTGAATTAGAATTTTTTGTTTTGAGATTTTTTATCATTCAAAAATTAAAATCTTTGTTTTATAAAAAAAATCAAAATCTTTGATCATTTGGAGTCAAAAATTTAATCTTCTTGAGTTTAGAGTTGAAAAATCTTCTATAAAAAGGACCATTAACCTATGCTTTTCTTCACATCAAATTTTAGAATTATTAATTAAAAATTTTCTTTTCTTGACAACCAATAGGTACGCCTTCTACACCCTTCAAAAATTGAGACTGTTTAGGGCACAACAATTTTTTTTTTTTTTTCGGTACAAGTAAGCATCCCTTAATTATTTAATTTCTTTGATGGGATTCTTTTTTTTTTTTTACTATTATATATCAACCAAATAGGATAGACCTTTCTAACCTTAAAAATTTGAGACTGTTTAGGGCACACACAATTTTTTTTTTTGTTGTTGTTCGGGTAGAGAGTGAAGCAGTGCGCGCTTGAATTGATTAATTTCTTTTTTATGGGAAATTCTTTTTTTTTTTTTATACTATTATAATATATACTATATATAAGTATATATATGTATTTGTGCTATTGATCACATAATGAACCTGACAATAAAGAAGATAAAGCCGCAATCAGATGCCTTTCTTTTATTGCAAAAATTTCAACTTTTATAGTATTTCATGATGATAACGCTTCTGATAATTATGCAATTTTTGCATGGCCTCTTTAAAGTTGAAATAAGCCAAATGCATGAGCATTAAACGCCTTTAGGTGTGAGGAGCGACTGCGACAGACTGTGCTAACCGCGTAGAAAGCCAGGGTGGTCGATGGAGATTTCGCCTTTTGTGATGTGTCGAAGTGAGTGTTGAATTGGATAATTTGCAAAATCTTAATATACAAAGTGTTTTTTTTTTTTTTTTATACACCTCCGACGATTGGTAATTTTTTATTGTTTCCATTAGTGTAAAGCTACCTACATACCACATGCTAATGCTAGTGTAGACAAATTGATTCAAGCTGCCAACATTGATTATTGGCAATGTATTGCTATCATTCATAAATTTATTGCTATGCATGATAGCTCCTTCATTACTTCTTTATTTATAGAGAAAATAGAAACAGTTAAATGGATTTAGAAAAATTAGTTAACATGAAATTTTTACTTGTTAAAATACCTTTAATAAGACTTTCATTTAATCATTCATATATGAGACACACAGTTGATACAAAGAGTCATTTCCCAAGAGTAAGGCATTAAATTGTCCTACTTGCCATTGAGATTGGGAAACGGTCAACTTTAATACAAAAATTCAAACTTTCAATATTCTGTATATAATACTTTATTACACTGGGATAGTAATATCATATTATGATGCTCCAAAATAAAATAAATTTGGAAGCCAACTTGAAAGTGCTAAGTTTGAACTTATTTCAATTAAAGAGACTATAAATTCTCAAAATTTTTGGAGAAAAAAGGAGGGAAAACTAAAATTTTGGCTTAACCTCTTATTTAAACTTGAAATTATTTTTTCACATTTAACCATTCTACAAGCAAAATTTAGTTGCTGCAAAATTTAATTGGAATTTCAGAAAGTATGCCCATGACAATATCTTACAAACTTAAAAAATAAAATAAAATTTGGAGCCAAATTATTGTAAGTTTTACAATGAGAATCTCCTTGACCTTTAAATTTGGCATATATAATAAATGAAACCATAGTTAATTATTTGATTCCGAACAACTTAATTCTCTTTTCCATAAAGCAACCTAAATCAGCATAATTATTATCCAGAAATTGCCCATTATTTTGCAATTCATTCAGACTTGAATCCTATAGGTAATGAAAGTAGAAATGACTTTAAGATATGCACATATCTACAACAAGTGGCTATTCTTTATAATGTGACATTCAGATCGAGCATAATACTTGTGGCCTTTTTGGTCACAATTGGTCCATCATCATTTGTTTGCTGTCTTCAGAAGATTATCAAGTTATGGCCACATTAGCATATCTTCTCGAACACACTAAATAGCAAAAGTAAGGTGCTTTCACAGAAACTTCCAAAGAGTACAATGACCATATTCCTTTAGTGGAAAGTGCCTTCAAATTAGCAATAGAAGATCGTAAATTTTTTAAAGTAGATGCAACTGAGTTATTATCTATGTTTTGCTACATTATTTTATTTGTCTACCTTTTCCACCATGTGCGACCAAAAAGTACTAAGTTTGTATTTAAATTTATTATCAAAATCTTCAAAACGCTGGCACTCAATTTAAATACAAAAACGATGATTTTCAAAATTCTAACTAGCCCTAATATCCTTTGGTCCTTACACAACAATCGTGGATCACGTTTTACCAATGAATAAAAGTGGACATACATAGCTATCGATATACTTAATAAGAGGCACACTCTATATTTAATTGTTATAAAATTATTGACATTTAGAACTTGCACTTGTAATTTTGGTGGTCAAATTTTGATAGTAGAACGGAGGCTGAGGCCATTTTGTGTGAGGTTGAGTTGGTGAAGAAAGGTGAATTTGAGTAAGCTGTCGTGTTGACTTGGCAAGTGCTTGGGGAAGGCAGAACACATACAACTCCAAGGACATTACTAAATCTTTTTTAAACTTGGCTTATAGCATCACTAAAGTATACTATCTTAGAAGTAAAATATCACTATATAAAATACACCCAACAAAGGAAAATTTTCCTTAAATAAAGAAGAACAGAAATGGAGTTTATATATAATCCCACACTCGCTCTCACGCTTATACTAATGATCTGTATACCATAAACTTTGGCTTGCACATAAAATCATACCATTTAAGCATATTTTATTATATTAGCATGGCCATGCCACAGTTATTATTTATATGACATAAGCTCTAGTAGCTTCTTTTGTGTTTTTTTTTGTAGCCGCTTGCATGGTGTGGAAATTACTTTTTTCCCAGCTAACATAGCCAGTTTTAAGGCCTCATCAAAGATGACTTGCATTAATGGTGTTGATTGTTCTAACATTCATAAGCAAAGTCCCAAAATATTAAAGTTTTAAATGACGATAAAAAAAAATTCAAAATCTACACATGAATCTTCAATTTTTATCAAAAGATCTGATACATAAGATATTTTTAAAAGTTAAAGCAATCAAGCAGATGTGCACCCTTCCTTTTCTATAAAGAATTGGGAGCTATCGGACGCACTTTTAGATTATTTCAACTTTCATGAAGAAAGTTACATATAATCAAATGTCAATTTTGTTTGTAATCTTCACTTCAGTCCGTTCAAAACTCCATAAATAATGTTCAACTTTGAAAGTTGCAATTGACAATAAATGAAGTTTCTTAGCAACCAGTCTTTCAAAATTGTTAGTGAAATTTTTCCTTCATCGAATGTTATCGGGAGTGGCTTGAATGATATATTAGCAACTCACCAACAACTACTTTTGGAAGCCAAGTTTATCATGGCTTTGTTTGACCTTTTTATTTACTTATGATCGATTCATAAATGTTCTTCAACACTTTCTTCAAACATTGAACTATTTTTAACAATACTAATTTTATCCTAAGAAGAGTCGATTTCTTTTTGGGACTATAGATTTTCAATTTTTGGTCATTTATAAACCCCCTCAGCTAAGGATCTTACAGAATGTTGGTAAATTGCAAATACTTATTTGATAGCATACTACATAAAAATGCAAGCAAAGTTGACAAAAACTTTCAAGTTGAAAATTCACAATTAGGTGAAATACTTTTGGTTTCACGATCACTATTAAATATTTTTGATCCTCCTAAAAAAAGACTATAATGAAAGGATTGCTCCATCCAAAAGAATTTCAATCCTTCAACTGTCATATAGCATCAAAACTACCATGAAGAATACAACTGGCAAGAGCACCTTTCAACAATTTTTTTAAATGTCAAGATGATAATGTGAGAAGATGTTTACTTTTGGACTGCTTTGAATTAAATTTTATTATATGCATGCAACATTTGGACATCCACTTGATCTATATGAATTATTATGTACCAAGCACACCTTTAAAAGTTACAAGCATGATCAAACAAACAGAGTGAACATTTTTTCTTCGGCTAATTCTTAATTAAAGCAAGCATTTTTATAAAGAGGCTTTATGAGTTATCATCTACTAATTAAAAAACTTCGAAGAAAATGTGATGCATTGCCTTATCTAATTATGTTTAAGTTTTGGTTAATCTAAATTATTTTATGAACAATGCATTTTAACACATGTTGTGATGAAAAAACTAAGATGATATTACTTACAATGGACAATGAAAGGTGGGACCGAAGGTGATTGGATAGGGGTGAAGACTGGGAAGGCCATTAACGCATTTGTGATGGTGAAAGGGGGGAGAAGGCGTTGGATGAGTGGGGTGGCCATCTCTGGTGTGATGAAGAAGATATTACGGTTCGTGTAGAAGAAGCAAGTGGGGTGGGTATGACTATACTCAAGTGGAATACTATCATAAACGCTCAATTCAAAGCTTCTTTACTTTAAATGACTAAAAAAAATGGATACTTTTATTGCATTATGAAGCCCTTAAGCAAGATGTGGATCATGGTAGTATTGGTACAGGATCCTTTCCAAAGTATCTTTAGAGACGCAATCATATAGCTATTGAGGATTCTTGTGTTTATGATAAATAGTGGTGCGTAGACTAACTGGTCCTTTAGTGACACTTTGATGAAATGCTTTTCATGCACTTTGAGCTTTTCGGCAAAATTAGGGTGGCAAAAGGAATGGTCTAAAGCCCTTGTGTTGCTCATGGGAGGGTGTAACTAACAAGTGTTTAAGGAGAGGACGCAAGTGCCAGAGTGATTAGGGAAATCCTTAAGGCCTGAAATATGAATGATTCAAAGCATTAAAAGGTACATGTGTTAATTTACCACACCAATCCTCTACATGATCAATTGTTAAGAAGGATAAAGATAGATTATGCACGCAATTTTTTGTAAGAAATAAAATCACAAAGTATTGCTAATACCTTCTAAGAAAAGGAAACTAAGTTTGCTTCCAATAAAAGAAACTCGCACTAACAAAGGAGCGACAGACATCGCGCGCTGATGGTATCGGTTGCAGGAGGAGGATCCCCAGAGCACTGTGCCCCAAACAATTTACTATAACATAAAGAAGGCCAGTAAATAGAATAAGCAAATACTTAATGGATAATGACATTCAATTCACACAATTGGAAAAACACCTAATCAAATTAAAGTTGGTTGAAGATGCCTATGAACTCTCACTCTAGCCAAATAGCATAATAGAAGAGATATTGCTATAAATCTATCTCTTTCACCCATCTTCTAAGCAGAGCAACGCTTAAAATCCTGGAGTTTTTCCACCATCTCCAAGCCATTCCACCCAAAAGGCACTTGCAGTAATTACTTTCTATCATTTTCAATGTATGAGTATCCATCAATTCCCATCCCATAGCATTTCACAACTGCCTAAAGTAGCTTTACCATCCTAAAGTCTGTCAGAGAAGTCGCTCCTTAGTCCACTCCGCTGTCTTGAATTGGGACCAATTTCACCAAATTCAAGATTGTCATAGACTACTAGTTATCTCATTCATAGCTCGAAACCACAGCATCTACTGGAAGGGGATTCAGGTTTTGATATCAAATATCATGCTATTGACTCTTACTATAGAAGGAATTGACCACACTTTAGACAGGAATCCACATCGCCATTATCCACCTGGATGGAGTGGAGAACTATCTAAAGAGGTTCCATTCATAACTCTCAAGAGAATATGCTTAACCCAAGAGTTTTTCCAACTCTCCAAGGTATGACCACCAAAATGGACATTTCTAGTGATATCGTTTCCCCCATATTTCATATGTATGGAATCATTCATATGATTGTGCCACTATATTCCAATAACACCAGGATAAGGAAATATAGTTTGGCAAACTTTTTAAACATCAAAATTCAGGATTTCTTGATTGGCCACGGGCGTAACATGCCAATTAGCACGGGTTCTGGGGCGATGCCAGGCTCTGGAAAGTCTGGGGCTCTCAGCACGGGCCGTTTGATTACAGGCCCAGAGTTTGGGGAGGTTCCAGAGCAACTGGGTTTGCGCATTTTGGGCACGCCAAGGGGCGTGCGCATCCTCTAGGAAGTCTGGAACATGTGTAAGCACGGCGTGCTTTAGCTGCACTGTACGAGCCCAAAGTTCTATATCCAGTGCGAGCACAGGCGTGCGCCTTAGCATGGGATGGGGCAGTGCGCGCCTCCTGAAAGTCTATGGCATATTGGGTGGCACACAGGGCGTGCAGTCAGCATGGGTGGGGTGTGCGCTTGGATCTTTAACATTGTTTGCCTTGCATTTGGCACGGCCGTGCTGTTAGCAACGAGGCTTGTAGCGTGCTAAATAGTATTTTGCCACTTATTTTTTTGATTTATCTTTTTTGCAAAAAATCCTAGCAAATATTTGCCTCCAAATCAAGTGGAAGTTTATGTTGTTTACAAGGAAGCTTTTAAATAAAAAACATAACAATATTACAATAAAAAAACTAATTATAGATAAATTAAAAACAACTTAGGAATACTTAGTGAAGAATTACAAATAAAAACACCTATAAAATAACACTATCAAGAATTCCCCAAAACTTAAAACATAATTGCACTTAGTCCTCAGCAAATAAAAATTCCCTTGAAAACAGTTTGGAATAAATTAAATTCACAGAATTTATTTAATAATCCAACATTAATTTAACCTAAGAATAAAATTATAATGTTTCCATATTGTCAATTATTATTCTGGCCAAAAATATTTACCTTTATCGGAGTAAGAACAGGTTGTTTTCTTGTTTTATTAAACAGGTAGAGTGTAACAAAGATTTTTTATTACATCACATCTTTATTTAATTTTGTGATATATAGATATGAATTTACAAAAATTAATTTAACCATTTAAATAAATAATATTGTAGGCAATCCCATAAGGCACTATTAATCATCTCTTCTCCACAAAATTAGAATGCATTAACAGTTTTGAAAAGATTCAATAGTCTTTATTTGGTTTAGTTAATAGGGGGTTTTAGAGGGATAAATTTTGGCTTAAAAGAAAGAAGGGCAATAAGATAAAGAAAAATGCAACTAAAATGGACTTCAATATCTAGGATTTTGTATTTTATATTAAACCAAGTTGTATTTGTCAAAGGGAGATTTTAATTTAAGCTCTTCCACTAGCTCAACTTTTAGAGGGTAAATTTATGGCAAGGTTTCTTCTATATCTCGAAATATATTCTATTCTTACTAAGTTTTCCCGACAACACTATGAATATTTTTGACCATAAATTTCTTTTTCTAATGGGGATTACTACCTCTTTATTCATCATATTGCTAGTTATTAACTAGATTTTCCTCCATCTTGTTAGCATATGTTTTAAATAAAATAAAAATCCTTCAATTAATCCATTGTTGCATTTAGGGTACAGAATTGATTTGGTTTAGTGACTAGGTTCATATAGGGGGTAGATATAATGAAATTTTGAAACTTATAGGCTTCAAATTGGTATGCAAATGGTCATATTTTCTTAGGTGGGCTAAGTTAGAATATGATGTATTTTTATCAAAGAAATGTCTTGAATCATTTCTTTCTAATGTAAGTCACAAAATTTTTTTGCCATTGAAGAGAATATCTAATTTTGTTCTAAAGAGTGGTTAAGGTTAAATTAAGATATTATTATTGAAAAAACATACCTATTTTATCAATAATTAAATAAAGGTTGCTGTTTATAAATCTTAGAAAAAAAATGGTTAAATCAAAGAAGTATGTTGACGTTAAAAATTTAAATTTTTGTTAAAAGCAAATTAACTTTAAAGAAAAACAATTAATTTAATCAAAGGTTAATGAATTGAAAGATAAATTGTAATTTGATTCACAATTATATCCATACTTGTTTTAATATTAACTAAAATAAAAAAAAAATTCATGAGAATTTTATATAGTTTAGACAATGTACCTACCCCCAACTTAATGGAAGCCACATTGTCCTCAATGTGTATTTCACCGAAAACTTAATGAAATTAGGATACTTCAATAAAAGGCTAAGAAGTGGAGAAAAGTACCATCCATATGATTTGAAGACAATAAAATGAAGCTGGCGGCGAAAAAGAATCATCCCAAAGCTATATGTTTAGAAACAATCTAAAATTTCCCAAAAAATATTAAAATATGAAAAGAGATTGAAATCGAAGATAAGGTAAACATTAAACTAATAGGAAAATCCAAAGGTATTTTAAATGTTCAAAAAACAGAAAAATAAGAGGAATAACCAGAAGGTTAATGTGAATATATACAAGCTTCCGGTGTGGAGGGTGGAGGAGTGCCGTAGCAACTAGAATCAACAGTCTGAAGCTGCAGTGGGAGAGCCCACTGAGTAGTGAACACTTGCAAGGGTGTTCCCTAAGGACGAGAATCGAGGTTGCCAGTGCATAGAACCTCAATATGATTGGAACGCGGTCAGCAATCATCGATTCCATTGCCAGTGAGCCGAGTGTCGAACATATCCATGCGAGAGAGCATGCGGGCAAGCACCCTCATATTGGACACAGTGGAAGTGCCCTGGAATGAAGGTCCAGTTCCAAGAAGTACCATTCACCAAAACTAAAACCAGGGAAAGGAGGTGGCTTTGAATACTACCGCTATGTATAGCTGCTGCAGAGACGCGTCATCATCGGTAGTTTACTGCTGGCACTATTACAACGGTATGAAATATCAACCCAAACTTCTCCACAACTCTTCCATGTGAAATTCATGACGATCCAATATCTAATTTAGTCCTTACCGTCGACTACTACTCGTCATAAATGGGTCTAGCCCGGATCTTCCATAACACCCTTAGATAAGTGCGCCAAATAGCGTCAGTAACAAGCCAACCTAATCAATAAGTGCTTGTGGCTTGCGACTCGAGCACCCATTTTTCTGGCATAACCAATAAAACCGACATATTAGTACAAACTCCGTGGTTAATGGCCATAAACATCACACGCTATTTCTCCCCAAAACTCCATCACTTATCACTTCTGCCAGATTATTATTTACCAAAAATTTGTATATAATACCTCAACCAGACCAGGACTTATTTAATTTGGAAGACCTTACGGAGACACCCTAAGGGTTTAGTAACGGTTATACTCTCATTAATTATGGACCACATATCTGAGTCAAGAAATCTTGTGGGAGATTGGGTAATCGTATAGTCTTCGAGTGGGAAAACCGAAAATGGTGGAACTGAGGAACTGGTCATGCTAATTGAGGGAGAGTTCACGAAAGTCTCTCGCGAAGCAACGTGAAAGTGGCAATACCAAATTGCCGAACACGATGCGGCAGATGTGGGTCTAATATCGGAAGAATAATGAACTTAAAATTCAATTTCAAAGGAGCACATCACACAGGATCCTCGCATTTAATACACTCATTTCCACACCCCCCACTACTCGGCCGAAGGATGGATTCTAACACCAGCTTCCATAAGTCCAACTTAATTGACAAAGGCAATCCTCATCTATAAATTTATTTGGCAAAAGAGGGCGTGCCTGAGAAGTTTGTAGAATACCTGTCTAAGTTGCCCTCAGAAGAACTTGTTTCAACGGAAGGAAGTAAGTGGACTGTCAGATGGTGGAGAAAGCAGGTGGGAAGAGCGCAAAGGAGGCAGCAGTAGTGCTTAAGAATGAAAGCAGATTACTACTTCTTATTTTGTACCTGGGAGGCATGATAGATGAAAATATTGGGAGAAAATGAGAAGAAAAGTGAGGGAAACCTGAGAGAAAATGGAGAATGCGCGAAAATGGGCGCTGGCGACTCAACTAGTTTGGCCATGCGATGAATAGAAGCGGGTGGAACGACGGTTGGGGGGCAGGTGGCGTGTTTAATGAGTTTAAGCATGCAAGGCGCTCGCGGTCTTCAGGCACGGTCTGGAGGCGTGAATCTCCCCTGGCAGTCTGTTTGACTAGCGCGCACTATAGAGGCGTGGACGGGTGACACGGGCTTGGCGGTCGCACACGATTCTGAGAAGTCAGTGCACAACGGCCACAGGCGGCTGCTACGACTGGCAAGTTTCAGGGCGTGCATTGCCTCCCCTGGAGTAGTCCGCAAACGGCGCCCATGGCGTGCTGGCGCGGCACGATCTGAGCGTGCTACCTTTGATTCTCAATTTTTCAATTTCTATTTTGAGTACAGGTCATCGCCTAAAGCTGGTATGGGCCAGGGCGTGCTTGCCTCTTGTTATTCTACTACAATTGGAATAAAAAACACAAGTCACATAAAACAAAATCAAAATGAAATGGGTTGTCCTCGCCATAAGTCACTTTTGTTTAACGTCGTTACGTTCGAGTATAAACTGATTCAAGCTAATCAAGATGATAGTGGTTTTTAAACGGATCAAAATTTTACCTTTTGGTAAAACACAACTTTTTTTAAAAAAAAACAGTTTTGGGAAAAAGCATTCACCTTGAAAACGTCGGTTAACCATCCCAACCATTAATATCAACTGCTCCATGCGGGAAAATTATTTCCTTAATCGTGACAATCGGGCCAGACCATCCTTTGAGCAGGCAAGTTTTCCGGGGAAAAAGGCGCGAGTCCTAGAGTTGTAAAGACGCTACACCTGTTGGCCTAAACCCTTAATTATCCGCCCATAATGATACGCTTATCACTGCCACCTCATTTTGTGCGATCCTTATAGATTTTGGCATTTTCATAAGCGTGGAGCCTCATTTCAATCCCATCATGTTTAATTGAAGCAATCTCTTTTGCCAAGCTTCCTTAAGGTTATCAAGTTTAAGGAATTGTTGCCCACAAAAATATGTCTTGTGCTCGACCAGCTCAGACAGGGAGGTGAACAAGCCTTACGTATAACCCATTCCGATATCGTGACATGCCAAATTGGTGTTTTGAATAGCAGTTCTGTAAAGGCCCAAAGAGCATCATGAGTTCTTGCGACAGTCAGTATCCTTGATTGGCTAACTATTGTCTCCAACAACTTTTTGATATTCCGCAGGTTGCTGACTTCTACTCTGCCCACTACGTATTGAGGGTGATATGGGGTACCTACACGGTGAGTAACACCAATATCTGGAAAGTAGGGAGATCACAAGGATAACTGTTACCCGAACGTGTTTACCTCATCTCGCTCGATTATTGCTCTTGGAGTACCAATGTCGGTGTGAAAATACTTTTCTTGATGACAGCATCATCAAACTTTTGGCAATCATTATATGGGAAGGGCAACAGCTAATCTGACCATATTTGACACCATACGTACAAAAAACCGCCACTAGGATGTATTGGTTTGAGTATGAATGAATGGAAAAGGTCGCAATTGAAGTCCAGACCCCAAAGCGAAATCGAGGGAGATTTTGGGAGGCTTCAAGAATGCTGATGTCGAAAGCATGCTCGGATGTCTCTGGCGAAAATGGTATACCTAACGCTTTGACAACGATCACAAAGACGGACATAGTTAAAAACATCTTTAAATAGATTAGGCAAATATAAACCGCTGCTACCCAATATACACGCTGCTATGCAAAAAAAAATCAACGGCGGGGGAATCCTGTTTGCTACCAAAATGTCCCTCACTACATTCCATTGAATGGCAGAATTTAAAGGACAAACTTTCCATATTACTTTACCGGTGTACACCATCGGAATAGCCTTGATCATACAATATTTAGGAACAAAAAGGCGCTCCTCCCAATAAGTACGTATTTGATAATCATGAAAGAACTTTTTTATCTTTATGTTGATAAGAAAGTTGGGAGGACGAGAGAATTTTTGCACAAACAAGAAAGTTAATAATCAGCATACCAGGCGGCTTGAGTATTTGCTATCAGCAAAAGTTGCTCATGGGGAAAGCTTTCATTGATTTGGTAGCTTGGTTGTATTCCTCTTCCCCCAACTCTAGCCTGGAAAGATGGTCAGCCACAAGATTCTCTGGTTTCCCTTTTTGTCGCGATTTCCATATCAATTCCTAGCAATAAAAAGAGAACCCAACGAATTAGTCTTGGTTTTGCAATCTTTCTTTTTTCTTAGGCAAATATTTGATAGCTGAGATGAATCTGTGTAAACTAATTATTTTTGGCTCCCAATTAAAATTAGCACTCTAAATTTGTTCAAAAGCAAAAACAATAGCTACAAGTTCCTTTTTCAGTAGTTGCATGTTTAATTGCCCATCCATTCAATGTGCGGCAATAGCATAAATAAATGAGCGTGCAACTATCCTTTTCTTTCTTTGACCAAAGGAAACACAGTCTCCAACAGCAATTATCACTAGGCATCAATACATATAGTTCAAAAGGAAGAGTACACAATCATGGTGTAGTGATGATAGGATGCTAGAATCAACTCCCTCTTTAACCTGTTAAAGAAGCAATCTAAACACCTTTGTCAAATTGAAGGAACATCTTTAAACTAATAAAATTACAGAGCAGGTTTTTGTGGATTTTCGAGAGTCCTTTGATAAACCTTCTGGTAAGATTCCTGGCATGACGCAAGAAAATTCTTATCCCTTTCACTGCATTAGGAGGAGGTAAAATTTTTTCATTACTCGATTTTACTTTGCTCTACTTCAATTCCTCTCTTTTTGAGAGATCTTATGCCCTACAGACAAATAACTCTCCTAAAAACCAATAAAGTGACATTTTTCACCAATTCAAAACAAGGTTAGTGTCATATCAGCATCGTTGCATTACTAAGAGAATAATTATAGAATGACAATGCATCAAAGAAGAACAAATACAGAAATGTCATCCAATAAATAATCTCAAAATAGATTTCTCAAACAATATAGGAGAAATGAGGTGGGACATCATGCTCTTCTGAGAAGTTGCAAAGAGAATTGGCATATAAGTCCAAAAAGAGCATTACTCCTATAGGCAAGTGCCATAGACAAGTGAAAAGTAGCTTTTCCTACTTGATACTTCAGGAAAAAATAGGTATTTGAAAGTATTCACAAATAAGCATACTAAGAAACAATAAAGGGATACTGCAAGTCTATTCAAGCATTTGAATCAAGTAAAGGAGTAAGGGAATAAGTGGTCCCTTAACGTGGGTTTGACTTTTGATGTTAGACAATTATTCATAAATAATCTATAGCACCACATGCCAACTGTGACTAGTAATCTAAAGTGGGAATTATTTCATTGTATTTCATTAAAAGATAAACAGTCATAAACCTTCCTTCTTTTTGGCACAACTTATTGGAAGACAAGGACTCAAACAACTAGCTATAGTCTGAAATTAGAATAGATGATTCCGATGTCACCAGGAAGTTTTTTGATTTCGCCTTGACTACCTCCTTCATGTTTGGATTTAATTGGTCTTTGAAATGCTCGATTGAGGGTTTGTAGTACTTATTCCAATCAGGATCATATATGCAATGCATACAACTTGGGCTTATCCCTTAGTAGATCAGAAATTGACCATCCATAATTGCTTTCCTTAGTGGCCTATCGAGAGACCTGCAACAACCTTTTTATTCTCTTTGATAACATTAAGTGAGAGGAAATAATAACAGGAAAAGAGTTGTTCT
>NW_023591453.1:1944827-2023580 GCF_014843425.1 Jatropha curcas | reverse complement strand
GTGTCAGATGTTTTACTCTCACATGCAAAGTTGTCTAAAAAATTTGGGGTGAAGCGTTACTCACAGTAGTTCGCTGTTCACCCTGTTTCCCTCTAGAGTATGATACTCCAGAGAGAGTATGGTTAGGAAAGGATGTTTCCTATGATCATTTGCGGGTGTTTGGTTGCAAAGCCTTCGTGCATATCCCGAAGAGGATGAACGGTCTAAGCTTGATGTCAAGACTAGACGGTGTGTATTCATTGACTATGGCTAAGACCAATATGGCTATAAGTTTTATGACCCAATCCAGAAGACGATTATAAGAAATCGTGATGCTGTATTTGTTGAAGATCAGACTATTGAAGATATTGAAGCAGAGTGCCAATAGATCTGATGAAGACTCAACAGACATATAGAGATTCTCTCCAATAGAACGTAAATAAATTGGAGATGAAGAAAATGTTCCACAAGAACAAGTGCCAGAGTTAGAAAATCCAGAAGTTCCTAATGAAAATGAACCAGATGAAGATTATGGTGGTGTTCATGTTTCAACCACCAGCAACTGGGGAGGTTCTCAAACATTAAAGAAGATTCTAGTAGAGTTTGACAAACCATCTACTAGATTATCCAGTCAATGCATATGTAATGACGAGTGACAGGGGAGAACCTGAAGCTTTGAAGAAGCTTTATGGGAACATTGAACACAAGAGGAACTGGATGAAGCCATGCAAGATGAAATGAAGTCTTGCATGAGGATGAAACATTGAGCTGGTTGAAGTTGCCTAAAGGGCAAAGGAAAGCTTTTGAAAGAATAAATGGGTGTTCAGGATCAAGCAAGAAAGAACACAGCTTCCCAACCACGGATTTCAAAGCTAGACTGGTTGGTGGAAAGGATTCAATCAAAAGAAAATGGTATTGGATTTGATGAGATTTTCCACCAGTTGTGAAAATGACATCCATTCGGACAAGTGCTCGGAATGGCCGCCAGTTTTGATCTGGGAAATCGAGCAAATGGGATGGAAAGACTACCTTCCTACATGGAGAATTTGGAAGAAGAGGAAATATTACATGGAGCAGCCAGAGGATTTCAATAGAAAAAAGAGGATTGTGTTTGCCAAACTGAGAAGAGCTGTACGGCTGAAGCAGGCATTGAGGACAGGTGGTACAAGAAAAGTTTGAGTCTGTTATGGGGGAGATGGCTACAGAAAGACTACTTCAGATCACTGTGTTTCTTTCTCTGATGATGACTACATTGTTTTGCTCTATGTGGTTGATATGGTGATTGTTGGGTCAGAATTTAGCTGTGACGAAAACAACTTAAGTAAGTCTTACTTATTGAAAAGACTTGGGAACAGCAAGCAAATTCTTGGGCATGGAAGATTACGAGAAATCGAAGAAACCAAGAAATTATTGGTTTTCACAAGAGAAGTTACATTGAGAAAGTACTTAAAGGTTTAGAATGGGAAAAACGCTAAAGCGGTTAGTTTGTCCTCTTCTTAATCACTTTTAAATGGAGTTTCTAAACCAATGCCCTTCTACAGATGAAGAGGGAAGGAAGAAAATGGAAAAGGTTCCATATGCTTTCAGCAGTTGGAAGCTTGATGAATGGTTCAGGTTGTACACGGCCAGATATTGCTTCAACCCAGTGGAGTAGTGAGTTTAGTTTTCTTTCAAATCCTTGGAAAGGATATTGGACTGCAGTAAATGGACTTTCAGGATGATCCAATCCACTTTGCAGGGGAGCCGTGTCGTGGCTGTCGTGGCAGTCAAGATTACTAAAGCGTCCAAAGAGTTGCTGTGTAACAACAGGACCAAGATTGGAAAAAGATCTGCAGGTGGTGCCTTGTGTCGAAAGTCTTCCTGACAAAAGGAGGTCGGGCGGCGTGTCCAGCAAAGTTGTAGCGGCGGGTACAAGAAGGTGGGCAGATCTAATAGATTATAGCTGCAGGGATGATGATAGCTCATGTCCCCACTTGAGTGTGTAGGGGGAGATTTGTTGTGCGGTGCCCACTTAAGTGGGACCCACAATAAATTTGAAAAGAAAAAAAAAAATAAACACACGTTTTTTTTTTTTCTTTTCAAAGGTTGGCAGCCAACCATTCAAAAGTTGGCATGCCATTTGACAAAATGGAGTGCCGTGCATTGGTAATGCACGGCTCTCTCAAATTCTCCCATTCCCTCTCCTATTTATAGGAGAGGATGTTCCTCAGTTTAATACATAGCAGAACGAAAGAAAAGAAGATGTAGCGAGAGAGTTTTCCAGTTTTAGAATGGGTTTCCTAAAACTAGGGGAGAGAAAAATAGTGAGGATTATTTTGGGGTGTTTTTGGAAAACACTTTGTGTGCCACTATTTTTGTATTACTCTTTTTACTCTTTTTTTGTTGTATCTACTATTTTAAAGTAGTGGAAGAATTTATTCAGAGTTTGTCCGTGGACGTAGCCCTAAACAGTGAGGGTTGAACACGTAAATTTCTGTATGTCCCATTTTCTATTTTTCCGCTGCGTATTTTCTTCTTAATTTGGTCGAAAAGGACCCAAGCTGCGTTAATTTTCTCTTAATTGGTCGAAAGGACCCAACGAGTGGTATCAGAGCTGATGCCCAACAACTGGTATCAGAGCCTGATGCCTAACAAGCGAATCAAACAGAATAAAACTCGCTCTTAACTGCTGGCCAAGTTAACACATGCGTAGCTTTGCCATGGCACAAAGGTATGCTACAAATCTTAGCAGCTTCATGGGGTAAAAATCAAATAAATAAGATCAAAATTCCAAACCCCAAAATCCTCATCGATAAGTTGGCTGACCATTGCGTTGTAGTCCAAAATCACAGGAACAGAATGAACCCGAAACTCCGGCTGCGTAGGCAACCAATTGTATTACCATTTACGAATTTCCCGACCATCACCTACCAACCACCGAGCCCCTTTTTTATCAACCACCTAGCTTCCATGAGACTGCGCCATGCGAAACTTGGTTGGATGTCCCGTCTTTGCTTCAAGAAAAGAATAATTAGGGTGGTATCTGACTGTCAAGAATCAAGCAAGAAAGGACGAGTCATCTGTCACAAGTCGCCGACAGTGTTTCCCCAATATCGCTAATTTGAAGCAATGCAAATTTCGAAACCCTAAACCACCTGTGAATTTAGAATAACACAACTTATTCCATTGAGCCCAGTGGATTTTCCTCTTGTCACCTTTCCTACCCCACCAAAAAATTGAGCTATGAGAGATTCCAACTTATTACAAATATCATGTGGCAACAAAAAATAGCTCATGGTGTATGTTGGAAAGGATTGGATATAGCTTTGAGCAATACTTCCTTCCCTGCCTTTGAGAGTGCCTTTTCCTTCCAGCCTTTTAGTTTTTATGCAACCCTATTAATAAGATTACTAAACACCAGCTTCTTTTTCCTCCCAATAATAGCAGGTAAGCCCAAGTACTTGTTATGTTGTTCCAGCCCTCGAACCCCAAGTCTGGTTGTAATAGAATCTTACACATCCATAGGAATATTAGCACTAAAAGAAATTTCTGACTTGTCCAGATTCACCTACTATCTAAAAGCCCTCTCATAATCTAGTAAGATTTGGAGAACTCTATCAGCCTCATTTTGGGACGCACAAGCAAAAATAGCTCTATCATCTGCAAAAAATAAATGTGAGAGAGAGTGAGCTCTTCTATAGATTTTGATACCATGAAATTGTCTCAAATTTTTTGCCCGATGGATCAGCCCTGAAAAATCCTCAGCACAGATTAAGAATAAAAAAGGTGAGAATGAATCGCCTTGCCGAAGCCCCCTTGAGGAAAGAAGACTTTTTGAGGTTCGCCATTCACCAAAATAGAATACGAAACGGTAGAGACACAAAGCATAAGCAATTTGACCCATGTTGAATTAAAACCCATCCCCATAGGAATTAAAACAGTGGACTTCTTGAAATGCTTTTTGTGACAATTCTATATTTATTATAGTAAACCATTAAAAATATCCTCTATTCTAAAACAAAAGCCGTCTCTCTCTAACTCTCTCTTTTTTGTATTCTTCTAGATTTTGTTTCTAATTGGTCGGCGGTGGTTTCTTTTCATTCCCCTCTATCATTTTTCTTTATTTTGTTTAGTTTTTCTTTCTAATAACTTTCAAACCTATGATCGTTTGAAATAAAATTTTGATTTAGTCTCTCAAATGATAGATCTTAAATGTTTTTGGTACCTCTTAGTAGGGTTATTAATTTTTCTCCTTTTATGGGGTTGTTCCTCTTTAGGAGTTGTTATGTGGATCTTTTATTTCTCGGGCAGTTCAAAAGACAAAATAGATTGTTGGTTGTTTGTGGTTGGAGACTTCAAATGTTCAATTTTGGATAATTTTCTTTTATCAATAGAACCTGGAAGTATGGCCTGTTCCTTCATTAAAGTTTGGTATATTAAATTTTTCTGCGGGTGTCAATTGTAATAAGTTGCCGAAAAAATCATGTTTGGGATAATACTGTGGAAGGTTTTTTTATCATCCTATTTGAAAATGGACCAATTTTTACTCAGAAGATTAACCTTTTCTGCCAACATCAAGAACGTTTCTAAACAGAAGATTTCAATTTTTTATATTTGTATTTCTTACGTATAAGAATATTATGATGTACTTATATTCATTATTAATGAATTGTTAAGTTTTCAAAAAAAAAAAAAAAAACTTCTACTTTATGTTTTGTTATAACTTAAGTTAACCCCTCAGACACCTCAATTTCATTCTTTTGCTATAATTGAACCCCAAACTCAAAATAGAACTTATAAAATGAATAAAAAATACTGAAGATGAGACTCATCAAAGCAAGTAGAGTTAAAATAACTACCCTAGTTAACACTCCTAATCAACCTCCATCCTCATCAATGGAGGTCTGAAAAATATACCAACATCACTCATCTTTTTCTTCTTTCTAAATAACTACCACCAATACCAAATCATCCATTTTCCACCTTGCTTTGTCTTATTTCAGTTGATACAGCTCATCAATACCAGTACATGCTCTGTTAGCATCTTACTGGTTACAAATAAATTACTCATCAATACCAGTACATGCTCTGTTAGCATCTTACTGTGTTACAAATAAATTACAGCTAGCATTTAGAGATTATTCTTGTATATTCTTTTCTTTTAATCTAAGGGTCAGGATAGTTTTTAGGTTTACTTGTATAGCTATCTCAGTAGTATATATAGCAAACTTATTGATGTAATTAAACAACTTTTATGGAATACATGAGAAGTTGCTCATTTTGAGCCTCCATTAAATCCAAGCACTGATTTTTACAGAATCTGAAATTTATCGATCCTTTTTTTTTTTTCATGGTATCAGAGCAGGTTTTGCAATCGTTTTAAATAACCATGGCTGACCCAACTGACATAGAAAACACAGAGGTAGCAAGACAAATACAGAACCAAGCAAATATTGCCATGGAGGAAGCTCTAAATCTTCCTAACTCAGATCACCCAACCTTTCATTGGTAAGTGTTCAGTTAACTGGCTTAAATTATATGTCATGGAAAAGGTCGATGATTATAGCTCTTAGGGTTAAAGATAAGCTGGGATTCATAAATGGAACTTGTGCTAGACCTGTATTTGGATCTCCTCTGTATGACAAATGGATGAAAGTAGATAGCATGGTTATTTCTTGGATTTAAATTCTATTGCCAAAAATGTTGTGGAAACCTTCCTATATTCTGATTCAGCCAAGGATTTATGGGATGAAATACATCATAGGTTTGGTGAAAGTAATGGACCATTACTTACCAAGTTCAGAAGGCCATTTGCAATTTGTCTCAAGGAAATCTAACAGCTATCGACTATTATGCTAAAATGAAGAAGTTGTGGGACTATTATGCTAAAATGAAGAAGTTGTGGGATGAACTTAACTGTCTTAAACAACTGCCAGTTTGCACTTGTGGGGCATCATCAGCCATGTCTGATATGGAAAGCAATGATAGATTGATTCAGTTTTTAATGGGTTTAAATGATACTTATGAAACCACCAGAAACCAAATTCTGATGATGGAGGCTCTGCCATCAATCAGTAAAGCATATTCCGTGATATTCAGTGTTGCCAAACAGAAAGAGATTCAGCTATCTACCAATGAAATTACAGAGATACCAGCTGCAATGGCAGTACAGACACAAAGGAGGACAAATATATATGAAAGTTCAAGGAGGAATTCTGGAAAGAAAGAAGATCAATACTGTAAAACTACAAAACTACAAAGGATACAACAAACTGCAAAACTTCAGGTCACACTAGAGCAAGCTGCTTCAAAATTATAGGATATCCAGATTGGTGGGAAGACTTAAGGCAGAAAAGAAAGGCTGCAAATGCAAAGGCAAATGCTGTGACTAGAGATTTTGATCGTCCACTTGAAATGAATCATGCAGGAGGAGCATCATCAAATGAAGATCATTGGGATATGAATTTGAAGAAGAATCCACAACAACAAAGTGCAGCAGCCAACACTGTCTCATTTGCAGGTACAACTTCTACTTTTGATTATGTTAAACTGAATTGCAAGGAAACTGGTAAATGGGTTGTTGATTCTGGATGTACAGACCATATGACTGGTAACTCTTCATTCTTTGAGACTATACATAAACTTGGGAACCCAAAAACAGTAAGATTGCCTGATGGAACCTTTAAAACAGTAAGTCATTTTGGAAAGATTAAACTTAGTGGTAGAATCCACTTAATTGATACCTTGTTTTTACCAAGTTTTGATTGTAACCTTATCTCAGTGACAAAATTAACCAAAACTTACAATACATCAGCCCACTTATATCGAAACTATTGCATTTTGCAGGATTTGCTGAGTAGGGATATCATTGCTATTGGAAAAGTGTCGGAGGGTCTATATATCTTGAGTCAAAGTTCTTTCTTAGTTAAGCCAATATCAAAAGTTAATCATGTAAATCAAGTTCAAAGAATGAACAAGTCCACATTGTGGCATTTCAGATTAGGACATTTATCTGTTCAAAGGTTAAGTCATTCAAATGTAAAAGATATTGACAATGGTAATGAGTTAGTCTGTGATGTTTGTCATTTATCCAAGCAGCAGAGACTGCCTTTCTATCCTTCTGATCATTTATCTCCATTACCTTTTGATTTGGTTCAACCTATTTGATTTGGTTCACATTGAATTTATGGGACCTTATAGAAATTAAATCCATTCACAGGTGCTATCTACATGGTCACTTATTATTGATGATCCATAGTAGATACCACATGGACTTTTTTGATTAAGGATTTAAAACTCAGGTTCATAATGTTGATTGTCAATTTTTTAAATCTGATAGAGACACAGTTAGTAAGAAGATTAAGTCCATTAAAGATCTGATAATGGAACATAATTTATTTAATGTTCAATGTCATGATGCTATATGTCAAATGTCATGATCTATTCACTTCTAAAGGGATCCATCACCAAAAGTCTTGTGCCTATAGCCCACAGCAAAACGGCATTGTGGAAAGAAAGCATAAAACGTTACTGCAAGTTGCTAGGTCTTTAATGTTCCAGTCAAGTCTTCCAAAATGTTTCTGGTCAGAGCTAATGTTAGCTGCAACCCATATATTCAACAGAATACCTTCACAAACCTTAAATTGGAAATCACCCTTTGAAGCCTTACACAAACAGAAACCTGACCTTTCTCATTTAAGAATCATTGGGTGTCTGTGTTATGCTACCCATGTAACACCCCATAAAGACAAATTTGATCCTAGAGCTATTAAGTGTGGATTACTGGGATATGTAAATGATCAAAAGGCATATAGATTGTATGACCTCAGAAACAAATGCATAATTACATCTAGAGATGTAATATTCCATGAAGCATTTTTTCCTTATAAAGATTTTTTCCTTATAAAGAACATTACTCCATTGAACCAAATGACTGTCCTTTACCAACCAACATTGATATCACCCAAAACCTTTATGACACAGAACCAACACCAACACCTGAGCACCAAATTCAAAACCCACAACCAAAAATAACTGAAAACACCAATGACCAGACTGAAGCCAATACCAGTAACCAATCAGAACCCATGTTTCTTGTCACAATTCCCTTGCAAAATAGTAGCTCTGATAGTCAATTTACAGAAATGATACCTAGGAGGTCAACTAGAATTGTAAATAGGACAGTCTGGATGCAAGATTATGTTTCATTTGTTCAAAACAATAGCAATGATGACTCTACTGCAGAATCTACCTCAAACATGCATGATTTAACATTTGATAGCACCTTTCCCAAATTTACCTTATCTGCAGCCTACTATACCTTCCAAAAACAGATTCAACAACTCCATGAACCATCAACTTACAATAAGGCAAAACATGATCAAAATTGGATTAAAGTTATGCAAATGGAGATAACTGCATTAGAAAAAACTGCATTAGAAAACAACAAAACCTGGACTATTACTTCATTGCCAAAGGGAAAAAGAGTAATTGGATGTAAATGGGTTTATAGGATTAAATATAAACCAAATGGGGAGGTGGATAGATACAAGGCAAGGCTTGTAGCAAAGGGATATAACCAGCAGCTAGGGCTTGATTATACTGAGAATTTCTCACCAATAGTTAAACTAGTGACTGTCAGATTGTTTTTGGCTATAGCAGCTGCATATAATTGGCCCATCTTGCAATTAGACATTAATAATGCATATTTGCATGGATCCTTGCATGAAGAATTGTATATGACACCTCCACCTGGCTATAACAAGGCTGAACAAGGACAGATTTGCAAGCTCAAAAAATCAATCTATGGCCTTAAACAGGCTGGTAGGCAGTGGAACAAAGAGCTGACAGCAAAGCTCAATCAGTTTGGATTTACACAATCCATGAATCCATGAATGATCATTGTTTGTTTACAAAAGGCACAGGTTTAGACTTTATAATGTTGTTAGTTTATTTTGATGATTTGCTTTTAGCAAGTGAAAATGAGTTTCTTATAGGAGAAGTTCTTCCTTCATAAAGAGTTCACAATTAAAGACTTAGGCCATGCAAAATATTTCCTTGGTTTGGAAATAGCAAGGTCAGAACATGGGATTATAATCACTCAACACAAATATATTCTGGACATGATTCATATGATTCATGATGCAGGACTTTCAAATGCAAAAACAGTCAATACTCCAGCAATTCAAGGACTCAAATTAACTATAGAAATGGGACCTTACCTTGAAGATGTTGAACAATATAGAAGAATAATTGGGAGGCTGCTATATCTGAATTTAACTAGACTTGACATAACACATGCAGTGCAACAGCTTAGCCAATTTATGCAAAGACCTTGTGAGCAACACTACAAAGCAGCATTGCATGTCTTGAAATACTTGAAAGGTACTCCTTCAAAAGGCTTGTTCTTCCCTGCAACCAATGATTTCAAGTTAACTGCATACTGTGATGCTGAGATGGGCACATGCACCACTGACCAGAAAATCAACAACTGGTATTGTTCTTTCTTGAAATGCTATTGATTCTCTTGGAAATCAAAGAAACAAAGCACTTATCAGCAGAAGTTTCTGCAGGAATCAGAGTATAGACTTTACATTACTGTTTTGTGAATTTAAATTATGCTTTTCATACATTTAAAAGAACCTCCAGATTCCATTAACTCTTCCCATACCCTTTATATTGTTTCCCATACCCTTATATTGTGATAACAGTACTGCTTTACACATTGCCCAAAATCCTGTTTTCCATGAGAGAATCAAACATATTGATATTGATTGCCATCTTATGAGGAATCAGTTACAAGCTGGATTTATCCTTCCTACTCACATAAACACTAAAAATCAAATAGCTGACATCCTCACTAAAACCCTCCATTCTCCTTTATTTAACCACATTCCCTCCAAGATGGGTTTGGCAGATTTCTCCCCAACTCCATCTTGAAGGGGGTGTGAAAAATATACCAACATCACTCATCTTTTTCTTCTTTCTAAATAACTACCTACCACCAATGCCAAATCATCCATTTTCCACTTTGCTTTGTCTTATTTCAGTTGATACAGCTCATCAATACCAGTACATGCTCTGTTAGCATCTTACTGGTTACAAATAAATTAAAACTAGCATTTTAGGAATTATTCTTGTATATTCTTTTCTTTTAATCCAAGGGTCAGAATAGTTTTTAGGTTTACTTGTATAGCTATCTCAGTAGTATATATAGCAAACTTATTGATGTAATTAAACAACTTTTCTGGAATACATGAGAAGTTCCTCATTTTGAGCCTCCATTAAATCCAAGCACTGATTTTTACAGAATCTGAAATTTAAGCACTGATTTTTACAGAATCTGAAATTTATCGATCCTTTTTTTTTTCCACAACGCAACCGTTCTCACCATACAGGAAGCAAAATGGCAATGTTGTGAAATCATTGCAATTCAAATATTCTCAGTTAAAGCTCTAAACGAAATGTCAAAAATCTAAAATAAAGTTATAAACCAGATCAAAATTATGCAAAACAAATGGATATAAAAGCAAAACAAATAGTTTTGTTTGTTTTCAAAGAGTGAGAGTGTAAATGTAGAAGAGAGAGGAGCTTCCATCAACCAAACTTGAAATTGAGTCCCGTTAAGTTCACGATTGAGTCAGTGGGTGAGTTGAGCAAGTCGTGGCTGCTCTGGCTAGTTCTCCACCGAATTCACACCGTCAATGTGTCTCTTCACTGCAATCTCAGATACGCCTCTAGTCCCTCCGACCAGCGAATTGATTCTCTTTCGTCAAACTTGATTCTTCAAAATAAAAAACCAAAATTTATTCTCTCTCCTAAACTTGATTTTCCAAATCAAAACCCAAAATTTTTATTATTTGTTGAATTGTTATTTACCCGGAAAAAGAATTTTACAAATCCTATCAAGTACAACTGTGGCAGCATACTGAAACACGTAAGTGAATCGAACCATACATTGAAATGTGAAAAACTAATTATTATGGTTTAGAGAGTCAGGAGAACTCTAAGGTTAAGTGTGGTTGTTTAAGGGAAATCCTAGAATGTGTGACTTTCTGGGAAGTTTCCAATTTTACTTACGGAATAAAATCGTGTGGATCTCCTCAATACAGGATAAAGTGGAATTGACTTGATCCGAAGCAGACAATTCCTCTCATAGTTGGAGCCAGAGTCTGACACGCTAACTACCAACTATCAGTTATCAGTAAACAGCTAAACCAAACAGACCCTTTATAAACCATCAACTTTTACAAAAACAAAAAAAATTTAACAAAATATTCCAAGGTATTATAAAACATTAACAATCAAAACTATTATTTTCTAAACCACAATATTTAAAAAAATAATAATCACTTTTTACGAAATATTAAAAATTATTACAGAATACTAGCAACCATAACTATTATTTTGTAATCCAACAATTTAATAAAAAAAAATCACTTTAAACAAATTATAAAAAAATTATTACAGAAATATTGATTACTGGAGTTATTATTTTGTGATCTAGCAATTTACAAAAAATAATCACACTTTTTACAAACTATTAAGAAGTATTACAAAATTTTAACAAGTATATATATTATTTTGTAAAATCAAGTCTCCCCAAACTTCAAGTTATCGTAAAAAATCCTTGAAAAATATATTTCATTAGGGAAACATATAATTATATGAAAATTAACACATGAGTAGTAGTTTCAAGAAGTAATTCTAACTTTTATCTCCCCATAACTTTCAAGAAGTAATTCTATATTTCGAATAAAGACCTTAACCTAAACTAATATGAGATAACACCCTGCCATTAGAAAGTGTCTTCTGACTTAAACCTACTATCAGTATATACGTTTCAAAATCTTATCGAAATTAGTGATTATATGATAGTGTATTAAACCATAATTCTTATGTTGATAAGATCGAAAATCTTTTACGCATAAATTTTATTAAAATTTTTAATTCTAATAACTGTGAGTTTTAGTACTGTATCATGTACTTGTGCTATTTCCCGAATTCATAAAATTTATTATAACTAACTATATATGTTGATAACAGTTACACTAATGTCGTCGTACCAGTGTCCGAATGCTGGAGGGATAATATAAAGTCATGGAGGGACAGTATTAAAGTTATTATTTTCCAGAGATTTAATTTTGAGATGGGCATGGGAGAATTAAATATTTTGTTAATGCATGAAGGCATCTTTGATTTTTTTTTTTTTTTTTTTTTTTTTTGTTATGCAATGAAGGCATCTCTTGATTTTCTTTTTTTTTTTTTTTTTTTTTTTTTTAATTGATAGCCGGATTGCTTTAATTTAGACTAAGGGACTAAATAACTTAATTTTTAGTTTGGAAAAACTAAATAATGTATTTTTAAAGGTTTTATTCAGCGATAGCTTTTGCGCCGGTGGCATAGTTTTTATAATAACTTTTAAAGGTTGGGGAGCTTTTTATGAAACATTAAATAATCTAAGTTATAGTGTTTTGCTTTTAATTACATTTTTTTGACAATCACACCTGTGGTTTTTTCCTTCGAATTCAGCTAATGTCATTTTTTTGTCATTTTAAGTTAAACTGTTATTTTTACTGAACGCGTTTAATTTAAATCACTATATAAACAGATAACAGCTACTACAACAATTTAACAACTACTGAAACACCTAATATTTGTTGAATAGACATGAAAGAATAACTGATTAATTCATTACTACCTCTGTTCCATAATACTTGTCATATTTGAAATTTCACGTTTTTTAAGAAAACCATTAAATTTGTCTAAATTACAATAAATTATTGAGTAAATTGACTATATTATACTTAATTTAATACTAATTCTTTAAAAAAATATTAAATTGAAGTAATAATTATTGGTCATACAGGCAAACGTGAAAAAAAGGAATTTATTACTCTTTAAAACCACCAATGTGACAAATATATTGGAATAAACTATTTTCTCAAATGTGACAAATATTATAGAACAAAGATAATAATAATTTACCATTAATGTTATTAGCATTGTAATTTGATTTGTTTATTTTTTTAGAAGAATTTGATTTGTTTATTTTCACTACCAGTCAAAAAAAAAAAAAAAAAAGAAAAAAGTCATTTGCTTAATAGAAAAAAAAAAAAAAAAAAAGTATTGCTAATAGGATTGGGTACAAAAATACAGTTGGCTGCATTTCTGGGTTAAGATTGGTTAAGCTATATGGCACGGACAGGTCCATGGTATATGTAAGCATAGAAACCAAAGATTGGATGAAAAGCAAGCACTGGTCAAATGCCTTGTCTGTAAGTCTTTATTTTGTAAAATATTTTGTATACTTAATTCCAATGTGCTGAATTGTTGATGTTCTGGTGAAATCAAATAAAACATGCAAATCATGTGCTAAATAATTAAAATAGGGAATCGGTAGTTGTAATTGAATAATAATTGTTGTCAGAATATACAATATAAAAATTATCATATTTGCAAAATAATAAAATATAATTTTAACTAGTTTAATCTTAATATTCGAAATATTTAAAAGAAATATAACTGTCTAATTTATTATATTATATACAAAACAAACACTTGACCACTAAGGCCCTGTTCGGTAATTTCAACAGTTCTAATAGATGTCAGCTGTTTTACTAGTTGTTAGATATTAACCGTTAGTGGTTAGTTATTTATATAGAGGTTTAAAATAAAAGTGTTCGGTAAGAATAAGTGGTTGATTAGTTGTTTAATATAAAAAGACAGAAAGAATATGGTCATAAAGAACAACACAAAGACAAGTGATGGATATAGATTTAATAAAAAATTTATAAAACGCTAAAGAGGATAATGTTTAATGATGTCTCAAACTCTAAATATTACGATATATGTAACATTACCGAATACAATAATTAATTAGAACAGTATTTTAACCCAATCAAAATACTAAACACTGCTACAAACGTCTTGTTGAACAGAGCCTAAGTTAATAGTATTGATAACTAATCTTTAATTTTCAAATTTAGGTGCAAGTGATCCAAATCTTAGGAGGTGTAACATTTCAAATGCTTAACAAAGAAAAAGAAATTAAAGAAGTGAAATTTATCTTGTCCAACATTAGAAATACAGGAAAGAAAGTTGGATTGGAAGATTAATTAGTTTCATCAAATTACTTTCTATACCTAACTTTCACTTTGGTTTCTTGTTTTGTTTTTGTCCGCTAATGTACTTTTTGGTATATATTGCTAGCTGCAGCTAACCTTCTAAAGTAGTAGTAATATTTGTATATATAGTTTATCACAGTTGCTTTTCTCTTTCTGCACAACATCTCATAAGTCATAACTATGGCAGCAGAAAGAGCAAAGAAGAACAGTTTGGAAAATTCAAGAAATGGGTTTTTAAGTGTAATTTGTTTGCAAATATTTATTGTTTTGGCTATTTCATATATTGCTTCTTCAAAGACAGTTGTGACTAATCTGCCTGGCTTTGATGGTGACCTTCCATTTTATCTTGAAACTGGGTGAGTTCCCACTTCTTATTACAGCTTTTTTTTTTTTTTTTTTTTTTTACAGCTTTTTTTTTTTTTTTTTTTTATACAATTTACACCTGCTTACACTATTTTTTTTTTTTTTTTTTTTTTATACAATTACACTTGCTTACACTAAAATACATAAACACACGTTTTGGCTGAGTTCAGCAACTAACTTTTAAATAATTTTTAACATTTTAATCAATTAAAACGCTAAATATTGTTTTTTATAGTTTTCGGTAACATAACGCATGAATTAGTTTTTAAAGATTAAAATAACGTTTTATAATAAATTAGCCCCAGTCATATCTATTTGAATTTTTAAAAAATCATTTGTAATCCAACCAACCATTTGAACATCCTTTATATTTTGCTTGAACATCGTTATCTTTTTAAATAAAGTTAAATATAAATAGTAGTGTAACCAATTTTTTTTCAAAAAAATATTATGTGTAGATATATTGGAGTTGGAGCATCCAATGAGTCACAGCTATTCTACTATTTTGTGGAGTCTCAAAGGAGTCCTACTTTAGACCCTCTGATGCTTTGGCTCACTGGTGGCCCTGGTTGCTCTGTTCTCTCTGCATTTTTCTATGAAAGTGGTAATTATTTAATTTATTAGTATATTATTAATTGATAGTTACAAAATTTAAACAATGATTAGTAGCTAAATTTTAAAAAAATGCAGGAAATTTTTTAAATTTTTTTAAAAAGCATTAGATTTTTTGTGAATAAGTAGCTAAAAAAAATATTTGTATTATCTACCTTCTCTGTCTTTTGCAGGTCCGGTAGCTTTTGATTATTCAAATTATAATGGAAGCTTGCCCTCTTTACACTTGAATCCCTTTGCATGGACACAGGTACATACAGCTTTTCCCCATTCTCTCATCTAATTTTTTTTAATTAAATATAACTAACTTAATTAAATGCCAATAATTATTATTTTTAGGGTATAAACATAATATATGTAGATGCACCAATTGGGACTGGATTCTCCTACTCAACTACCCAGGAAAATTACTATGTTGATGACATTAAGTCTGCAGCTCAGACCTATGAGTTTTTAAAAAAGGTAGGAGTATTTGATAATAATTAAATACTATTTGTATGATACAATTTTATTTTCAACAAATAATAATAATTAAAGGCATTTGCAGTGCCATATTTAGAGGCCTTTATAGGTCCAAAACTCATTTAGCCCAGCCCAAAAGATTATTGGGCTTGGGAATGAGGTTCTATCTCTAATCTTATTTATTGGAAAATAATTAATTAGATTGATGGTTGTTTTGCAGTGGTTACTTGACCATCCTCAGTACTTGACAAATCAACTATTCATTGGTGGAGATTCCTACTCAGGCATTCCCCTTCCAATGATTGTTCAACATATACTTGATGGTAATTACCAATTTCTTTTTTTTTTTTCTATATAAGAGCTAGTTTTATTAATCTCTTTTTTTTTTTTTTTTTTTTTTTTTTTCTTTTTCGTTTTTTTTTTTTTTTTCTAATTAGGTAATGAAGATGGAACATCTCCTACCAATGGAAATCTTAAAGTAAATTTCTTGTCATTCAAATTAACTTAATCATGATAGAGCAATTGATCATGTAATTTAATTATTAAGACATGATTTATTATTTTTTTTTTTTTTATCAGGATATGTGCTTGAAACCCAAAGACAGATTTCATTCATTGATGATATCAAGAGTTTTTTTTTTTTTTTTTTTTTTTTTTCTATTAGGTAATGAAGATGGAACATCTCCTACAATGAATCTTAAAGTAAATTTTCTTGTCATCAAATAACTTAATCATGATTAGAGCATTGATCATGTAATTTAATTATAAGCATGATTTATTATTTTTTTTTTTTTTATCAGGGATATGTGCTTGGGAACCCAAAGACAGATTCATTCATTGATGATAATTCAAGAGTACCATTTGTTCATAGATTGACACTCATATCAGATGAACTCTATGAGGTCACTCAATTACTCTTTTTTTTTTTTTTAAATTGCAATTATAACTTATTATCCCACTTTGTCAATTTAGTCCTTATACTTTGGTTGAATTTAATTGAACTCTTTAATTTTGTAAATTTAATAAACTATTGACCAACGACACAATTTTAAAATTTGTAAAGTTAAAAAACTTGAGAATGCATTGTCGTTTTATCAGACTACCAAAGAAGACTGCGCCGGAGATTATGTAAATATAAATGCAAGCAATACAGCATGTGTTTCAGACATCAACGCCATTGATGAGGTTAGATAAATATATCTCTATCTATGTATAATATATATATTTTTTTCAATTGGTTATATAGAGACGCACACACGGATTGGGAACCGGTCATGCACATAATATTAATTATTTAAGTATATAGTAACATATATTTTATTTATTTTTAGTTGATTCTTCAAATCAATCTGATGCAAGTTCTGGAACCTATTTGCCAAACTGCAAGTCCAAAGCCGACACAAGGTCTGAGACAAATTGAAGGAAGACGATCACTTTACCAGGACCATGAAAATACTTCCATTCCATCACTTAATAGTGCATATTGGTGTCGGGTAATTCTTTCTTTTCTTTTTCCTTTTTGTTTAAAGAAATAATTAAGCTTGGCGTAATGGTTAATTTACCTTTTTTTTTTTTTTCAGTAATAAGCACTGGTTTTTCTTTTCCTTTCTTTTTCTTTTTCAGGAGTATAACTATGTGCTTTCTGGTGTTTGGGCTAATGACAAGGCAGTTCGAGATGCTCTTCAAGTTCGAGAGGTATATATTTGGAAAAAAAAAAAATCATCCAAAGAATTTAAATTATTTAATAATTGAATTGAATTTTGGTATGTAAATTATTTTAAACAGACTATAAATTAATTCGACTCGACTTATTTAATCTTCACTGATATCAAGAGACAGAAGATTTTGCGACAACTTCTCTCCTTAGAATTTTTCAATCAAAGTTGTAATTTATTTATAAATAGAATATATAAAATTCCTAACTCGTTTAATTGCCATGTATAATGGTAAACAGAACACAACGAATGTTTGGAAAAGATGCAATGCAACCTTAGCATATACAAAGGATGTGTTAAGTACTGTTGATTATCATAGAAACCTCAGCAAACAAAGCCTCCGAGCTCTTATATATAGGTAATTAATGTCTTCTAATAAGATCTTAATCCTTAATTTTAATAATATTTAGAGAATAACGATAAATAATCTCACTAATCTCATTTCAAAATTTGTGCAGCGGAGATCATGACATGTCAGTAACCCACATTGGCACCCAAAACTGGATTCATTTACTGAACTTAACTACAAATGAATACTGGAGGCCTTGGTTTGTGGATGGCCAAGTTGCTGGGTAGGTTTCTTTTTATATCATTTTGTTTTATATTATTTCACTTTAGCTTGGAAATTATATGAGTAAAATCTAAATAACTCTTTTCTTATGGTGCAGTTACACAGAGAAATACTTAAATGGTGACTATACTTTAATATTCGCTACTGTGAAGGTGAGAAAAAAAAAAAATCTCTCAGATAGTAGAAAACAAGGTTTCCTTTTTTATTATTATGGATCTAGAGGAAGAATAAGTATTCGAGCAGTTTGATTTAAACTAGAACAAACTGAATAAATTAAATTTTTTTATGCGGAAAATCACAGCAAACCAGATTGTTGTACAACTATCTGGAATTTGGTTTGGTTTTTTAGATTTAAAATTAACTTTTGGGTTAAATTAGTTTAGTCTTCGAATTTAGGTTTTTAATTTTATATAATGAAAATTAAACGCCATAAAACAATTGATTTTTTCTATTATAACTGAAATCAGTTCAAATTTTATTAAAAATCAAATTGAATTGTACTGAACTTATGAGTTTTTTCGATTTGGTTGGTTTTACGAATTCCGTTCAACCCTATATGTATCTATGAATATTATTGGAAGTGCAAATTTGACAATAGATGTTTACTGTGATTTGGGCAGGGAGGAGGTCATGTTGCACCAGAGTACAAACCAAAGGAATGTTATTCTATGATTGATCGTTTTCTTGCCTACTTCCCTCTCTAAATAATGGGGAAAGGAAAAAGAGTTTGATGGGTTTTTGGAAGCATAATTTTGATTTATTAGTTGCTATTATTATGTGGACTGTGTACTCAGAATTCATAACTTAAAATGAGGTCTATTAGTGATTCATTGAACTAAGTAGTTTGATGGACCCTTTATATTAATTATTTGGATAAAATAAAATTATATAGTGCTTTTATTTTATAAATAATTTTAGAAATTAAAAGTATAAAAACCTTACACGTTTAATTCAATAATCAAAATCTGCTTTGTTCACAAAGAAAATACGTCTATAACGTTAAACATCTACACCCTGGTCTCCCCATAAATCCAAATTTACCTTGATAATGTTAACTGAAAAAATTTGATAAAACGGTACATCATTATGAACCTCTTCTTGAGATAAAAGGATGATTACAAGGTAAAATCAAATCCAAGAAAGAAAAGAACTATAATAACATTAATTTAAAAAACCTAAATTTAGTAAGAAATAAGGAAAATTAATATATAAATAAATTAGTATAAGTTTGTGCTTAAATATTACAGTTTGGCTCAAACAACACCAAAGACAATTAATTAATAAAACCAAACAATTCCATACATAAGTAAATGAAGCCCTAAATAAAAAATTTAGGACTTAGAATCGAATCCAACAATAACTTAATCAAAATGCCAAACTTGATGCTACACATCTCTTTTGAAACTTTAATTGTAGCTCTTGATTTTATAATTATTAGACCAATAAATAAATGCAATGGATCACTTGATATTCCTTCATTTCCATCAACATATGAGTGATAAACCGGCCACTTATTATCATGTGATATTAAAATAAAATAATTTATTTATGGATTTGATTATACGTAGAATAAAATTCATTGCTCGTGATAGTAGAAAAAATATTGAAATAAAATTGATTTTTAGACTAGCACATTATTAATTTTAGAATTGATTTTTCTATACCAGACAGATCCACTTATGGATCAAACAAATGAAAAAATAATTTTTTATTAAAAAATTAAGGTATTTTTAACAATTCGTTGAGAAAAAAATAGAGATAATTCATTGGGTTTATTTTTAAAAATCCCAAATAAATAGTTTTAATTGTATCCTAAATTCAACTTTCTTCTCTTAATACATTAAATTTTAATTTTAGTTATATAGTACCGTAATTTCAAATATACATATTTTCTCCAATTAAAATGTAAAAAAAAAAAAAATCTAACTAAGAAATTCAAAAGGATAAATGGAATATATTTTCGCTAATTAAAACGCATAGAAATATAACTAAAAGGATATTCAAAAGAATATATGGATATGTATTCTCCAATTAAAATGCATAAAAAATCTAACTAAAAGGATATATTAGGAATTTCAAATTAAACTAAGACTATTAGATTACATTAGATGTATTGAAGTGATGGAACACTTTGAATTTATTTAAGAAATAATTATGAATGTTAGGTTGAAGTAATAGAATAAATTTTTGGGATCACTTGAAAGAAAATCAAGTGTGAGTGTTGCTAACATGAATTGATTTAAAAATATTCTTTATGAGAAGGGAAAAAAAGTCAAATTAACAAACTACTTGTGTCATCAAACAAAACTCCACCTCCCAAAGTATCAACCAACCATTCTACTATCAACTCAAGTAGAGGGAGGGAGGGGTCAGAACGACCCCTTAGCCCAAATAAGTTTTTAAAATTTACCTTGAAAATGGTGAAAGTTTTTTAATTTTACCTCTTAAAATAATATTTTTTTAATTTCATCCCTTAATTTTTGAAAATTAGTTTTCAGTCTTCAACTATGGCTCCATGTGGAACAAAGTTTTCTTAAAATAATAATAATACTAATCCTTCAGTTCTCTTTATATAGAGAAACTTTCTAATTAGTAAGTTTCTTTTACACAGAGAACTTTACTCAAAATGAAAATTCTGGGAATGATGCCAGATGAAAAATCCAAAATGTCCTTATATTAGCTGTGTAATCTGTGTGCAGATTGTGCTCTGAATGATGAAAGTGACAGGCAAAAGAGGAAAGACATTTAATGCACTTAAGTTTCCAAAATCTGATTGGATAACTATTTTTCAATGTGTATTTTTAACAGTGTGCTCGGCTTTATGAATATGAGCACAAATATGAGCGACAATTTGTATAATTATTCAAAATATGACAACACTATTGGATGGTTGCACTATAGTTTTAAAAAACCTTTTTATATTGATATTACACCTTGTAAATATGTATACGAACTTTGTTAACTTCAAATTATTTAATGTAATATTATAATTTAACTGAGACTAATGAAAATTTCATGCTCATATTCTAAATAAGTCATATAAAATGACATTTGCGCAAATTGTAAATTAGTTATACCCTATTTGGATTTCCCTTCAGTGAAAGTAAATTAGTCGCACCCTATTTCTAGAGATGCACCACTTACAAACCGTTCTCTCAAATCTCCTCAAAACTCGTTTGTTAAATGCAATTACATGTTCATGTTATGTTCCAAATTTATATGAGTGCATATTATAGAAGTTGAGGAGACAGTGAGAATATACAAAATTGTGGCCCACATTTTTGTCATATTTGCGCGCATTTGATTGAAATTGCTCAAGACTTTAGAAAATAAGAGAAATTCAAAATTTTAAACAAGGAATTTTAATTTGGAAGGTTTGAAAAAACATTAATTAACGCTATTAGCTCACAATTTCCTCCATTTTCGACTGAAATTCTGTAATTAATGATTCTTTGGAGTCTATCTGCATGAGTTGATTCTCTATCAGTTAGAGCTCATTTAATGTTGTTTAGGGGTAAAATATGCATAAATTGAGAAACTATTCGTTTAAATTACCATTTTAATTTCCATGCAAATTCAATTATCTCTATGTAAAGAGAATAGAGAGTAATAGATTCTAAACAAGTAAGTTTTTTAATTGCAATGGAGAGATTAACCCAAATGATTAAATTACATATTTAAACCAAATGGCTCCAACTTTGTCCGTCAAGCACTCAAGGAGGTTGCTCAAGCACATACAATTCCTACTTCCTGCTGCATGCATATGAAGTGCCATGTTAGCTAAAATATCACTGCTTGATTAGCTTTCCACAAACCATTATCTATTAATTTGATTGAATGTAATTTTTTTTTGTCAGAGATACTACAGTAAAATTCTATATATTATAATAATGCAATTAAATAGACTTCAAACTCATTAATTTTTTTTTCTTCATCAAAATACAAGAATCAAGCATGGAGATTGGGAAAAATCTATATTTTTATGTTTCCATTATGGAGTTTGTGATGTTTTCATTTTATTACAATAATTTTATTTTATGTGTAATCTTCAAGAGAAATTTTGGTTACTATGTGACGGTGGAAGATATCAAACTTGTTACCTTTTGATTGTGGGGGCATCACTCGGCCATATGGATAGGGGAAAATTTGCAATTTGAATGAAGTTGTTGCAAACCAGAAAAAGCAGTTAAACGTGCCTTTTGAAATTACCATACACATACAAACAATTTTGTGGACCTCTTAAAGCCAAACGCAGCCCAACTATTTGTATATATTCAATTCAACAACCCAAAAAGTACTCACACGCCACCACATGTCCATTTCTGCTTTCTTTATATATCCATTTTTGCTAAAAGCATCAAAAAGCAACTCTAATTCAATTCGTTCACGCTTTTCACTATCTCACAGAGGACACAAACCTACTATGTGTCTGACATTAGTACTTAAGATATTGATCTTGTTGAGACACATCACACTTTATTGGAAATATTTCTGCTTAAAGATCATGTAAATTTATTTTAAAATAAATTTTTATATAATAACCATAAAACTTACAAAATAATTTAAACATTTTTTTACATAACGTATGCTATTTTCGGAAAATTAATTTCAACATCAAACATATTATTGTATAAGTTTGGGATTAATTTGCCTAAATCAGATCTATAGTTCTATCTATAGACAAAATCAATGAAAATAAAAATTTTTATAAAAATGATGGCATTTCTGACCATACATTATAAAATTGAAATAATTTTTAAAAAATTCTTATTTTCACCCATTTGGTTCATTGGTGGAGTCATAACGCGGTCTAAACAAGTATTTTCCTATAAATTTTATGTTTCAAGGTTTAATGAGTGAATTAATTTAGATAATGGATGGCCATTATTATTGAGCCAAAAACTCTTTAACGAAAAGTTTTGTTTCATGTCATTACCACATAGCTTCAAAGGTTTTGTAGAAAATTTTGTATACCTTCGAAGTTTGCTTGAACTCTCCACAAAATGACAAATATACTTAATATACTTAAAAACTATAACTTATTTATATTAGAATCCAATAAAAGCTTGAAGTTTAAATTCACAATTCTTCAATATTAAACACCATTTCAAATAACCAATAAGAGGTTGGATAAGTGGAAGCAGACTATATTTTTGGATTAACTTTATTAACATAGTCAGAAATTTCAAACTTGGAGTCACTCCTATTGAGAGCGCTTTATCGGAATACTATTTGGCTCGAGTATAGGAATATATACAATGAAAAAAGAAAACAAAAAATAGAACATTGCAAATAATCCTAATCTTTTTGCTTTAATGATTGGATTCTTTTTTCATGTTTGGTATGCTCTAATGGTTTCATGACAAGTAAAAAGACAATAGTTGTAGATCCTCGAATTTGTTGGGAATTACCTTGTGAAGGTAAAATGAAATTCAATATGGATGGTTCTGCAATAGAACAGTCAGGGCCTGCTGGGGTCGGTGGTGTCTTAAGAAATTATTTGGGATAGGTTGTTTGTGTTTTCTATAATTCAGTTGGTATTTTGGATTCAAATGAGCCAGAGCTCATTGCTATTTTCTTTGTTACAGAGCTTTATTGGTTTTCTGACTGTAAATCTTATCCTTTGATCATAGAATCTGACTCCTGAAATACTTTTTGTTGGATTCTTTTCAAAAACAAAAATAGCATTAGCATTGGCATTGATGGAAAAGATTCAACAAATTTAAGTACGTAATGTCTCAAATGAGTTAAGTAGAGTTAAAACATATTAACAGAACATTTAATCAGTTTCCAGATTGTTTGGCAAAGAAGGGGGTTGAGGTAGCAAATCAATTCCTTGCTTGAAATGATGACTATAAGAGTTTTCAACAAGCTTTTTTGCAAATTTCTTTGAAGTTTTATGTTGGTTCACTATCATTTCTCACCTCAAGAAATGTTTGTATTTCAAGTTTAGCTTTGCTGTAGATGCAAATTATTTATGTTTGGTTTAATTATTTATGTTTGGTTTAATTCTAATTCAATATTGGTGGAATTCTATATGTAACTTTATTTGGAATATTTGTATTGCTCATTTATGAGGTTTATTGTATCTTTTCATTTAAGTGGTCTTGACCAAGTTTTTTTTACCTAATATTTTCAGGTTAGAATTGGGTGTAAGAGGGACCCTATCGACTAGAGTTAGTGCTTGGATATATTAAGTTTTTCCTGGATAATATATATAAATAAAATAAAATTAACTTTGCTGATAAAAAAAAAATACTGAATCAAAATTTAGTAATCAAGAACTGTGGTAATCTGAATCTTGGATACCATGCATTGTGAGGTAGGCAAGCCATCGATAGACCAACATATCAAAATATTGGAGCAATGACTATCATCTTTAAAAAGCATTTTTGAGCTCTGATGGAGCCTGGAGGTTGTTGAAACTTGAAAGGTGTCTCCTCTTTTGTCAACGTTTTGAAAAGGACCCTTCAATTAGCTGCAATCACTGTACTTAAGAGTAATAAAAAAATAGTAGCAGACAACAAGGGTGTTGGGTAGGTCTTGACGAAGCTGAAAGGACTTCTCCTTACTAGAGAAATCCACATGCTCTCGCTACCCAAGAAAAAACGACATAGCATCGTCTCAAAAGCGCAAAACCTTGCTGGACATGAGCCTAAAGGTGTGGACTTCACAACTCTTAAAAAGAACTCTTAAATGGATGGTTGTCACTTAATTTGACCTCAATTTTATTTATTTATTTATTTTTTGTATAAATAGAAGGCAAAAGCCTTAGAGACAGAGCCTAGATTAAACTACACCAGTAACATCGGGAACAATCCACTTATGAAGCTCAGAAGGATAATTTAGATAGCACATAAATTCTTAAATTAAGAGAAAACACCCAATTCACTAACTAATCTGCTCAGAAGGACCTCAAATTCTCTCTCTCTCTCTCTCTCTCTCATCGGGAACAATCCACTTTAGAAGCTCAGAAGGATAATTTAGATAGCACACTAAAATTCTTAAAATTAAGAGAAAACCACCCAATTCCACTAAACTAAAATCTGCTCAGAAGGACCTCAAATTCTCTCTCTCTTCTCTCTCTCTCTCTCCTCTCCTCTCTCTCTCTCTCTATATATATAAAATATATATAATATACAATATTAATATATAATATATATATGAGCTTTGACAGTAATTTATGTTGTCTACTCTTTCTTTCTTTTAATCTCTTAATCACTTTTAATAAAATCAGAGTTGTTTTTCACATAACAGATTTGTCTTGATTTTTGTTATTATTATTTTGTTTTTCTACATATTTGGAGTTTCTTTGTCCTTTTTCCGAGCGTTTGGTCCCTTCTCTGTAAGGATTTATTACTAAATAAAAATATAGTATTTGATTTTATTTGGTTGGAGACCTTAAATCTTGATTTGCAGATGTGGATCTTTGACTAATGAAACCTAATAATAGCAGATTGCTCCACTATTGATGTTATTGATATATATTGGTAGGAACTCATCTACGTATTCCATATTTTTTTGTCCAAGTTAATTTAAAGAATTAGTTTCTGACAATAAAATTTCATATTACATATTACATATTATTCAAAAGAATATATATAAATTACATATTATATATTATAGATTTAGGGAAACGATAACTTGATGCTTTTGGGTTAAATTTATGTTGAACTGATAATTATTGCTTTTAGACCTCTTGCCTTAAACTTTGTCATATGGTTAATTTAATTAATTAGTGAAAGTAAAGATATTACTAGTTAATTGACGATCTTACAGTAAGGTTGGGATTGTAAAATTCATATTCACAGTTTGAGATAAGTTGGGGTTGAAATTAGAAGGCCAAACAATCTGATATACTTCTAATTAAGGATGGCAATTTAATTCAGTCCAATGGATATTTGCATCCATCTGATTCTTAATGGGATGGAGTTTACTCGGATGAGGTGCTAGCTTAAAATGTTAGTTTATCTTAGGCCAATCTTACATTAGCTATGCATAAAGTGAAAGTGATGTTTATAAAAATGGATAATTTTTAGACTAATAAGATATCTTTTAAGGGTAATGATTCGTCACTCTCGGGTACAGAACTTTTTTAAGTGAAGATTTTAAAAGCTTATGCACTTAGAATTATTTATATGTTAGTTCTTTAATTTTTTTTCTAAAAATAAATTCCACTTTATGATTAGTAATATCTTAAATAAAAATTATTCATATATACATACACCCGATATAATCCTTTATATAATTAACAAACATTACTTGTACGAAAATGATTTTCAATTCTCACAAGCATCACACAATAATAGAAACTTGTTGCATAGCTAATTTATATATAAATCTAAATCAATTAATCTATTAAATTTTTGTTTCTTCTAAAAGAAAATTATCAGTACGACAAATTCAGCTCAACATTAACATCATAGCTTTTCCCCCTTACTCCAATGCTATAAAATTCTTGGAGAAGTTATAACGCTTTGAAATTGCATGAAAAAGAAATATCTTTATTACTTACCTATCTCTAAGGGTGTGATCATTTCAGTCAGCTATTTAAAAAAGGTTCAATTTATCAATTTTTATTCTATTTGAACTAAATTTATTTTTCAATTTGATTTTATTTCATATAAATTCATCAATTGGATTTAAAATCGAACTAATAGTTCCATGCAGTTTACTTCAGATATCAATTTTAATTCAATATGTCATCAAAAAATTTCAGATTATATATTTTTAGTCTTCATTCGATTCAATTTGAACCAACCGATTTGCTCACCCTCCCAATCTCACATCCACCATCACGATCACCATCACCATCACCAGCTCTCACACCTTCAAACACTGTAAAGGAAAATTAATGTCGGTTTGGGCTTTACCTGGCATAGCCTTGTCAGGCCTACCTTGCACTTAGGACCACTAACTCTCTCCGACTAAATGTTATGCTTCATCCAAAATTTAATTTAGAAATTTTTGAGGATATATTAACTATTATTGTGACCTCTCTAGTTTGAATTAATTCATTATCAACTAACACTGGCCTGTGTACTGACATATGCTCAGCTTACAACTTCCAGTAGTTTGTATATTTTAATTAGAAATGATTTAAGTCAATTTAAATATATTAAATTTAATTTTCCAACATAATGTGTTTGAATCCGTGAAAATGAACAACATTTCAAATAAACTTTATCTACAAAGTTAAGATTCGAAATATAAAATTACTATTATTAAGAGAATTTTACTTAAATATTATATTTCCTTTTTCATTTGAGCGTGAGTATAGAAATTTATGTAAAAGACGAAACAAAGACAACGCCTAATTTTTCAATCCAATAATTGAATGTATCCAAAAAAAAATTATTTGTCTTTTTCTTCTCATTAAATTGGGGATTGCTGTTTAAAGAAGCACCTATAAAAATAACTTCAAATTTTTATTTAACTATACTGGTCGGTCAGAGTCTCAATAAGACAAAAACTACATGTCATAGTTACCTTAATATAATATAAGTTTCAATAATTTTAATTGAGACATTTAATATAATTAACATTTATGATGTGAGTTACGCGTGGACAATGCTCGTTATATTTTCATTTTTATACCCTTTTAGTTTTTTATCTATATAATATTAAAATATAAATTTTTGTTTAGACTAAAATAAATACAATTGGTTAATTTGTATTTAATACCGCATTGTTAGTTTTTTTAATATATAATATTAAAATAATTAAATTATTTCGTGTAGACAAAACTAAAAGTACAGATGGTTAATATTTGTATTAAACTGCTCGTTATAAATTATTTGCAAATATTATTTTCTTGATATAATTAATTTTATTCTTTATATAATCGAAAGGTGGGTCTCAAAATAAAGTATATAATATTAAAATATAAATTTTTGTTTAGACTAAAATAAATACAATTGGTTAATTTGTATTAAACTTTGCCGTATAAATTATTTGCAATATTATTTCTTATATACTTAATTTTATTTTTATATAATAAAGTGGTCTCAAAATAAAGTTCAATCCAATCCTTATGTCTAATCCTTCAGTCTTTAATTTATAAATACATATTTTTAAATTCCTGATAGATGCTTAAAAAGAAAATCAAGTTATCACTCTCAATCTCCAACCCTTGCCCTCAATCGTGAATCAATATTTATATACAGCTATAATGAAAAATAATAATAAATTTTTTTTAATGATAGGTAAAAGAAAAGAAATGAGAAGATGATCTGAATTATTAATGGTAATCATTTTGGCTATAGTGATGGTATTACTTACTCAGTGCATTAGAGAAGGGAATATATAAATATACACGCAAACTCTTGAAACCCAAAAAAGGACCCAAAACAGAAATATATAGTTCTAATTTTTTTTTTTTTAATTTCATAAACACTATTTTCTTTCAAGTCAAATACATTTAAGATATAAAAGAAAAAATATCAAGAAAATTAAAAATGTTTAATAAGGAGACCATCTATTAAATTAAAATTAAAAATGATAGTGATTAAAATAAATTCAATAACAAAAAAAAAAAAGCAAATAACAAATTTTTATTAAAAATAAAACTCTTTTAACATCTCAACATATAACAAGAAATAAATTATTTTAAAAAAATTACAAATTTGAATTGTAAAAATAACCCCAAAATATGCTATAATTTAATTAAATTTGATTTTGATGGGTAAAAAAGAAAGTCAAGTCAATAAATGAAAATTACAAAGCAAATCATGCTAGGATCCAATATTGGTCAATTAATGAATTTATTTAAATATTTTGTTTCTCTATTATTTTAAATTGTAAATTTAAAATAAATAAATACGTTAATTAAGTAATAAAAAAAGATTACATAAAAGAAACGTTATATCATCTCCAAATAAACTCACAATTTTTCCTACAACCATAAAAAAATAGAAGAATATATTTTTTTCTATTTTATTATATATATTTATTTATTTAAAAAATAATTTTTAAAAATTATATATGATTAAATAATAAAATGTAATTTTTCTTTTGTTTCATCTTAACCACATGTATCCCAAGCTCACTCGGCACAAGAAAGGATAAAGTGCTCCCAATGAGTATCTGTTTCATCCATGAGGATCGAACCTCGACTTCACCTAAGGAAGAAGAGTGTCAAACCACTCATCTCAACACTTATCAGTATAAATGTAATTTTCGAATTAGCTACGACTAAGGGTATGTTAAAATATTTTAAATTTTATTGAGGGTGGTATGGAAATCTCATTATTCCCTCTCATTCCCAGATTTATATATGGTAGAGATAATATATTTTATAAACAAGAACTTGGATAATATAGTATAGTTACTATATTCTACTTCTATTATATATCTATATTCTACTTCTATTCTATATATATATTATATATATAATAATATATATATATCAATATATCAAGAAATATGTTATTGCAATAGAAATTTATCTGAAACATAAGAATATTCCATGAAGCAACAGATTTAGAGCAGGATTTAGAAAGCAATAAAAAAAATTGATAATCTAACAAAATCAGAATTATGGATCATTAAAATTCAATAAGAGTAACGTTTTCAATGCAAACTTATCTTGTTTTTTTTTTATTATTTCTTTTCTAGATTTTCTTGAAAATGTTACAGCTTTTTCTTTTATACTGAAACAGTTAGTTTTACAGTTTGAAGGGTTTTTAAAGCAACTTTAAAACAGTCTCTATTGATTATATAATGCAATATTTATTGTAGTTGTTAAAGGTTAAAACGATATTTCCCTAGCTTCAAGGTTTGGCAACAACAAATTGAAATTTTTCAAAATCATTTTATATGTGATAGGTACCCAAACATCCATTTATCTATTACAATTTTATTTTAAATCATTATATAAATGTTAACAAAAAAAGTACCAACGGGAAATGGAACATTGGGATCACCAAAAAAATATAATTGAAGAGTTTAGATCTAAATTCTATTTGATAAATTAAGAAATTATATTATATACTATATAAGATATATATTAAATATGGAATGGATATAATTTTTTTAAAATTTTAGTTTTATTAGTTAAACAAATAAAAGTAATTTAATTTTAATTAGTTATATTAATTTTCTATTTAAATATTAGTTAAGACAAATAAAAGTAATTTAAATTTTATTAGTTATATTATTATATTAATTTTCTATTTAAATTTAAATTCTATTAGATAAATTAAAAATTATATTATGCACCATATAAAATATATATTAAATATGAAAAAAAATAATATTTTTAAGGATTTTAATTTTATTTAATTGCACAAATAAAGGTGATTTAATTTTAATTGGTTACATTAATTTTTTATTTAAATCTAAATTATATTGGATAAATAAGTAATTATATTATATACTAAGTAAAGTATGTATTAAATGTGGTAAGAATATAATATTTTTAAAGATTTTAATTTTATTGGCTAAAAAATAAAAATAATTTAATTTTAATTGGGAACTATTATTAATTTTCTATTTAAATTTAATTTAATTAGAATTAAATTGATACTATTACTTAAACTTAATTAATTAACTTTTATAGTAGATAATGTCTAAAAATAATTTACAAAATTTTAATTTTCAAAATAATTGAAAAATTGATAACTTATTTTATAATGAGAAATATCTTGATATGGATCATTTATGAATTACATAATTATAGACTTTATATATATATATATATATATATATATATTAATTTATATTATATATATATATATAGTATATAATTCTAAGAAAATTACCTACAAAAATTTTATATATATATATAATTCTTATAGAAAAAAATTACCACAAAAATTTTTATTTTTCTATGGATATAGGATTTATTATCATTATTTTATATCGAGAACTTTTATCCATATTGATTTACTTCTTATTTTGAGAGGTATATTTTGCTTGAGCTTTTATTATTTTTATTTTTTCACTTTGTTTCAATGGTAAATTTTATTTTTGCATTCCATTTCAATAAATTTTTTATACTATTTATTCATTTCGTTTACATACATATTATAATCTTTAATATTAAATAAATAAAAAGCACATACTGTATTTATCTTTTTTTCAATAACTTATTATCACTTTTATCATTTTACAAAAAAATAATCAACCATATTAAAAATAAAAAATAAAAAAAGAGTAACTATAACAAGTACAAACATGCAACGCACGATAAATACTAGTCATAATCCAACTTTCTAGACTTTAGTCGACAACTTCTTTTACAGTAATTTTACCATTTTAATTAGATCAAAGCATTATTTTTATTAGTTATGGTTATAGTGTGCAGTAAGATAATCTATATATTAATTTTTAGAGGTTAAAGAAATGTTTAATGAAATATTTTTCACTTAACATTTAACATTTTATAATAATTAATGAATAATTTTTGACACTTGTGTCCATTACTTTTTTTATAAAATTTACAAGCCCTCTAACATAAAACCGTTCTTTTTATTTATTTATTTATCATTTTACATCTAAAATGATAAAATGATAAAATGGTTACTTTTACTGAACACTTTCACTTTAAATTGTTAACAACTAATAACTAATCTTTAACGGTTAAGGCTATAAAATAACTAACAAATATTAGAACACCATAGTCAAAAATATATATTACTTGCTAAAACTAAGAAATTCCAAATAAAGAAAATTAGAGTGTGAAAAATGTATTAACAAATCAAAGGATGTAAAATCAATATATAAAAATCAATATATATGATTTCTTTTTCAAAAAAGACATTAAATACTAAAATAAACATTCTACATAATATTTTTCTTTACTACCGTTAGACAATAAAATCCAAAGGAGCATAAATGCTAAAGCTTTTTTTTTTTCAATATTAGGAGAGAGGATTTGAACATGGATGGATTTTATTGTTAGAGTATATATGCACTTACTAGTAAACGATATTTTGGTGTGCACTAAAGCAATTAGTTGAATTATATGTTTGCACATCTTAAAACACTAATATTTTTAAGAACTTACAACTAGGGATGAAAGCCGGGTGGGTATCTGCGAATTTTAAACTATTTGTAACCGTATTTATTTAAAGTTTTACTACTTGTATCCGTTTTAAAACTGTTTAAATATCTATTTAGTACCTGTACGAACCTGTTTAAAATTTTACTATTCACATTCGTCCAAAAACGCGTTTAAAGTACCCCTTAAACAGATAGAGTTTACATCCATTTTAAACTATCCAAACCCAAACATATTTAAAATGCATTTTTCACTAATAAATGGGTAGGGTACCATGGGAATTCATGACCAAAATCGTTTATTATAACAGGTGATGGGTAGCAGGTATCCAGAATCTAATACGCGTATCATATCTGTATCCATTACGAATAGTAATTTCACGTCTAAAACTTATTTATAACTATCCGTAGGCTAGGATCCTAAAATACCCGTCTCACTTCTATCCCCACTTACAGCTCTATTTACTTAATATTGATGGTCTTAAGAACAAACCATTTAAGTTTTTATTTTTTATTTTTTGAAATGTGGGATTATTTGAATTAGTTATATCACTGTGATAGCTTCCTAATAATAATTTCTCTCTTTCCTAGTAATGAAATTAAAATTTTGGTCAATGTTTTTGAAAGATCATCTTCCTGGCATTGACATTATTTTTTCAGACTCCCAAATTTCGGTTAATGTTTTAAATTTTAAATGTTTAGATTTTTCCATTTTCGGCCTAATGATTTTGGATTGTAAGCAAATTTTAGGTAATATGCTTGATACTAAAATCAAGCAGGTTCAAAGATATGTAAATATGTGAGCTCGTTCTATTACAAGAGCATTCATTTGGTACGCTTGTCTCCATAATGGAATAGCATCTCAGAATTGTGCTTCTGAACTTTATAGTCTGAATTAATGAAGTTTGTTTTTCCCTTTAAAAAAAAAACTCTAACCTTTTATTTCCCCTATTGAGTTGTCCTTCTGGAATTCTTATTTTGAAAGAATCGAAGAATTTAGATTTAATAAACAACTAATATCTTAGCTTATGTTAAGAAACATTTATGATTTAATTATTAAATCCTTAATATATTTGGTTTTTTTTTTTTTTTTTTTTTTTTTTTTTTTTTTTTTTTTTTTTTTTTTTTTTTTTTTTTTTTTTTTTTTTTTTTTATTAAATCCTTAATATATTTGGTTTTTTTTTTTTTTTTTTTTTTTTGTTTGTTTGAAGGTATCCTTAATATATTTCGTTAAAATATATACGATAATCAAACATATATACATCATATTAAAATTTATTAATAATGATAAGTGAGTTGTTTAGATAATGCATTTTTTTTTTTTTTTTTTTTTTTTTGTTTGTTTGAAGGTATCCTTAATATATTTCGTTAATAATATAATAATCAAACATATATACATCATAATTTAAAATTATTATAATGATAAGTGAGTTTGTTTAGAAATGCAATTCAAATTTCATAGATGTAAAAATATTTCTGTCCTAATCAAAATATATTCAAAGAATTCTTATTTTGAGAATTGTCTATGCATTAGATAAGATCCGTTTGGAAAAAAAATAATAACTACTGGCTTAATTAATATTTTTCATATTAAAACCAAAAAAAAATGATCTATAGTTGTGACTGAGCCATGAAGGGAAGCTAAATTAAACAATAGACCCAAAAATGCAAGCATACAAACTGCCCTTGTCCTCAGTGCCCTACCACAGGCCAAAAACCCCACTACCTTCCTCCAATCTCCCATCATTTTCATTTTAAATGAACTCAACATGTTCAATACTCCTAATAATTTTTTTTTAACTCCTTTTTAAGTAGAAAATTTAACATAAATTGGCATGTGGAAACACCCATTGCATTTCTTAATTCAATTCCAATTTCCTCCCAACACAATCACCCAAGCAATGAACTCTTTCTTCCCTTAAACCAATAAAGACACATAGAATCCCTTTTGACTCTCTGTTTCTCTATTTTGATGTCCTTAAAATTATATAACAGAAAATCCAAGAGAGAGAGTTTCTTTGTCTTTCTTTTTGTTTTCTGCATGAAGCAGAGTACTCTGTTCTGCTTCACTTTCCTCTGTTACAATGAAGTATATAAGAACCAAAAGCTTGAAAAGGCTTTTTTCATTAAAAAGGCAAGGACTTGAAGAGGGAATCACCATTGAAGGAGAAAAAAAGCTTGTTCAAGAAACAGAGCATTCTTCAAAACCCACTTGGAGGTGTTTCTCCTATGAAGAAATACTTGAAGCCACAAACGGTTTTAACCCAGGTTTAACATATACTTAGTTTTTTTTATGATCCTTTGCTAGTTTTTATGTTTTAATGTGATTTTTTTTTGCTAAAATTTGTGTTTATGTTATATGGGTTTTAGAGAACATTGTGGGTAAAGGAGGCTATGCAGAGGTTTACAAAGGAGAACTAAGAGATGGAGAAAAAATTGCAATAAAAAGGCTAACAAAAGCTTGTAATGATGAAAGAAAAGAAAAGGAGTTTCTTACAGAGATTGGGACAATTGGTCATGTTTGTCATCCAAACGTGTTATCTTTATTAGGTTGTTGTACCGATAATGGCCTTTATCTCATCTTCCATTTCTCCCCTCGAGGCTCTGTTGCTTCTCTTCTTCATGGTAAATAACACATTTTTGAGTTTTTTTTTTACTATAATTAGTTTAATTCCTTTCTGTGTTTTTCTTGTTTTAAGATCTTTCTAATAAATTCTTGTTCTAGATCAAAATTGTCCAGTTTTGGATTGGAAAATAAGGTACAAGATTGCTATTGGAACAGCTAAAGGGCTTAATTACCTGCATAAAGGATGTCAAAGAAGGATTATTCACCGTGACATTAAATCTTCAAATATTCTACTGACAGCTGATTTTGAACCATTGGTAAGGCATCCCATTTGGAATTAGTCTTTTCTTTTTGTAAAAAAAATTATTTTAATCCAATCTTGATTTTAACATTAGTGTTCTTTGTTTCAATGTGATAATAGATATCTGATTTTGGATTGGCAAAATGGCTTCCATCACAATGGTCTCACCATTCAATTGCTCCTATTGAAGGAACTTTTGGGTATGTAATGGTTTTTTTTTTTTCCTCTTCTTCAACTAAGATTTCAATTTACAAATCATGAAACACTAAATCAAACTTCGTTAGTATTTATTTTTAACTAGGTTCTACCTATTAGTTTTGATTCAGTGATATCAGGATGGTGAAGTTGCTGAGTTAGAATTATAGTCTGAAGTCAAATTAATTAAAAAAATTTATGGATTTTTGATGGAAAAAATTTGCAAATTTTCTTTGATAGGCACTTAGCACCAGAGTACTATATGCATGGAATAGTGGATGAGAAAACAGATGTATTTGCATTTGGAGTCTTTTTGTTAGAAATCATTTCTGGAAGGAAACCAGTAGATGGGTCTCACCAAAGCATACACAGCTGGGTAAGGTTACCAATTTTGAGACTTGTCATTTTTATTACATTTAATTACCAATTCCTTCCCAGTTAATTACGTAATCTACCAATTGCAGATTTTGGTAATTAATAGTAATTAAACCCTCAAACATTGACTTTTAACAGGCTAAACCAATATTAAACCAAGGAGAGATTGAAAGCCTTGTAGATCCAAGACTTGGGGGGTCCTATGATCCTACTCAGCTGAAAAGACTTGCCTTTGCTGCTTCTCTTTGTATTAGAGCATCTTCCACGTGGCGCCCTACCATTAATCAGGTAGCTTAGCTGTTCTTGACAATAATCTTTACTTCATTTTCTATCACACACGACAAAGTTTTGCTAGTTTGATCATCTAGTCATATATATTTATTACATTTCAATTATTATCATAAATTAAATTAATAACAAATAATATAATAATAATAATAATAATAATTACCAAAGATTGCACATATTGTATGATGATTTCATTTTAAGATTGCCCATACTCTTAGTCCTTGTGTCAGCTAATATGTTTATTTTAAGGGTAAATTTACTATTACATCCCTCAAATTTATAATAATTTACATATTTATATTTACTGTTTTAAAATTAATATTTTTAGTCTTTAAAGTTTATTAATGATCCAACTATCACTCTTTGCTTGTAAAATCATTAAGTTTTAGAGAAAGATTTTGAATTCTTGTACTATATTTTTTGCCCATAATATTTTAGTTTATATAAGATTTTGATCCCTTAAAGCATTTACTTTATTTCTTGAGTCAAGGTGTGTGCAATTGGTTTGATTCAAACCAACCAAACTGAGTCAACCGCATAAGTGAAATTTTTGTACGAAAAATTAAACTGAATCAAATTGTTTATAAAACAGAATCGAATTGAACCAGTTTGATTTGATTCAGTTTTAGTTTTGAGTTAAATCAATATGATTTTTGGAATTTTTAAACAACCAAATTGGATCAAGAAGTTTGTTTCTATTAAAACTAAAATTGAACCGAAGTTTTTAAAACCAAATCGAACCATACTAGTTGATTCAGTCAGTTTTACTGATTATTGTATAACTCTACTCTGAGTTATGACATAATAAAATAAATGAGGCCTCGCAATTTTGCATATTATATTGAAATTAGTTTAAAAAATTAATTCAAACAATATAGAATAAAATACTAATTATGAAAATCTCACGGACGTTATAGTTCACCCTTATTTAATATTCTTAAATAATTTAGCTTCCCGTGTTTTTGAAGCTTAGAATTTTCATAACAGATATGTTGATCTTAAATTAAGTGGTCCATCATAATTTTATCTGCATAAAATAAGAGTTAGGTTCAAATGTCCCACCACTTTGTCTTGTTACGCATTAGAAAATTTTTCCCATGCTGCAATTTTCATGATGACAAAGTAAATTAAGCTTCTTGATAAGGATCACTGCATCACAAATAATTCTGTTTGTGTTCTTGATTCCAATTATTACTATCTCTTAGTTGACTGGTTAAGTGATCATTCAACACTATGCAAATAAGTTTCTAGTGTTTAATGATCCAATTAGAATGTGCAAATAGACCATTCGGTTCGATCAGACTTTATTTTTCTTTGAAATCGAATTAACCTAAAGTAAGCTTGGAAATCAACTAAACCGGTTGGTTTGGTTAAACGTTTCGTCTTTACTTAGAAAATAAATGTTATTTAATAGCTTATCCAAATACTGAAAATCGAAACCGAAACTAAAAACTAATCATAATCCTCACTATATATCTAATCCTTAAACATATAAGTTATCTTACATTTAGGTTGTATTCGAAAATAGCTTTTTAAGTAACTTTTAGCGTTTTGACTAAACGCTATTTTGTATAATATTCAATAATACAACATTTGAATTAACTTTTAGAAATTAAAATAATATTTTATAAAGTGTTACTTTTATAACGTTTAACTTTTAATATTTTATGAAAATCTATTTAAACAGTTACTATCTATTCAAATATCTACCAAAACATTACGGAACAAAATTCCTTATTCCATTATGGATTACTATCGCCATCCTAAATGTTGCAATTCATCTTCACAAGTATTTGCTATAAAATATCTTAATTAGTTGTTCACTTTTTTGTTTTTTTTGGCTTTTGCGATCTGGCTAGCTATTGCTTGTTATGACTTTGCATATCATTTTCACTAGTAGCTAAGAAGAATGCAACATATAAACTTAGATTTAGTCCAATTATTAGGCAATGGTAGATAGGTATGAAATGTAATTGTGCATTCTCACGCCATGATAAATAGTTAGAGGATGTCCTATCCTACCTACTACCTATATCTATATGCTATTAACCCATTAAATATGGGTCTCCCATGTGATTAGTGGAAAACAACTCTTGGTTTGGATTCTTAGAATTTCAATCTGTAATATTCTGTCATAATTTTTTAAAATAATGTTAGGTTTAGAATTTTAGAAATCACAACCGAATATATATATATATATATACATCCAATAAATTTAATAAATAAAATTTGCCTATATTTGATTTATGGATTCAGTTATGTACCAAACCAATCATAATCGAGATTTTTAAAAATTTTCACTTTATCATTTTTTTATCTGTGGGCATAAATAAAATTAGGGATTTTTTTTTCTTCAGATGTAGTTTTTCTCAAAAAATGTGAGAAGTGTTATGTTTTGAATTTTTAGAATCTGTTTGGTAAAATTAGCTGTTTTGATAGTTGTTAGCTGTTTTAGTAGTTTTTCATAAAACGCTAAGAATTAAACATTACAAAGTTAGTAAAAAGCTACTTTAATCTTTAAAAGATAATGCAAACGTCATATTATTAAACATTATAAAATATAGCATTTTGATTGGAACTAGTACTCAAAAAATTGTTGCCGGACACAACTTTATCCTTTTGACAATACAGTTTTAATCAATTTGGAAAATCTAAAGGACAATTTATTTTAAATGACAATCAATTATGGACATAGTGTAAAAGGAATGAATATACAATCTTATTGATCTCTTGTACATTGGCAGGTCTTAGAAGTAATGGAAGAGGAAGAAATGGATAAAGAGAGATGGAAGATGCCAGAGGAAGAAGAGCAAGAAGAAGAATTTTTGGGATTTGAAGATTTAGAATATGAATGTGATACTTCCTTCTCTATTTCTCCTCGAGATTCAATCTCTACAAGGAGTTCTTTGACAATTGTAAGTTAGGAGGATTTAAATAAATCCTAACCACAAACTTTTGTCGGCATGTAAATATATACATATATGTGTACGTGTCATTATAAATCAAACTGTTTATCTACAGAGTACTTTCCAATGCAATGATTATCAGTTAACATTGATATACACGGTTATCTCACCACTTTTAGACATTTATTATTTTTTTTTTCTAACCTATTATTTGTTACGTGACAACATCTCCGATTGGATTGGCAGTCCAATCAATCACAATTTTTTTTTTCTTTTAAATTCTAAGAAAGAAAAACTCAAGTTAAATTATTTATGAATTGTTAATTATTGAGGAAAATAAAAATTAGATGTCAAATTTGTTCAAATTTGCATTTTCTCTCAACTACTATGTGAGTCCTTACTCAATTAAATTTATCATGTGGGTAATCTATTGAAATCACTCTAATATTATTAGAATATAAATAATAATTATTAATATTGTTCAAAAAGTTTTACTATTTTATTTTTTTTAAATATACAACAATGACATTTAATTATAATAATATTTCTTATTTTAATACAATTTTACTAATTTTAGTTTATTTTAATTCACATATATGGTTTTTCACCTAAAAGCCTTATTTAAAACAAATACATTAAGATCCTAAATATATATATATATATATAAATTACAATATTAAAACTTACAAAACAAAATATTAGAATTGAAATAAATTATCACCCAGTACTTGCCATTCATCCATTTATCCATTCTTCTATCCAACTCATATATTTATAATAAATGAAAATATACAAGACTAATTAAATAAATAATTTTAGAAGAATAAATAGAAAAATAACACATATAATCTTGCATAATCCTTTGATATAAATACAAGAAAAACAATTAATTTTATGTTTTAACCAAATTAATGATTTGAACAATTTTTTTTAATATTTAAAAATCCTTAATTATATTAGAAAAATGTAATTGGATTGTGTGGAGCCATATGGATCATTGTCATGCCAGAAGATTCTTATGCTTTAAGTGGATCCCATGCAAGACGTGAACTTGAAGCAATGAAACACTTAGTTTCTTCTTTTTCACATTTTTTTTTGTTCTTTGTATAATCTGATATCTCAATTATTTATTTATGATTGAACTTTTTGAAATTTATGATTATACTTAATCATCTTTTAGTTATTTGTAAAATATTAATCCGACTTGACCCACTCGATGTGTCAACTTTTATTTGCGGGTCGGATACGGATATTGTAAAATCCAAGCTAAAATTTGCTCCACAATCAAATCTAATTAATTAGTTTAATTAATTTACCATGCCGAAAGAGTTTATGAAAAGATAAGGGATGGTTGGGATTACTTAAATAAATATCTTGAAATAATATAATAGGCAAAACTTTTAACTATTGAAAAATACAAAATATAATTAATATACAATGAACTTTTAAATTATATATGATTAATATGATTAGATTTCGAAAGTTATAGTTATTATAAAGAATTACTAATCTATAAATTTAAGAAAAAAAAAAATACTCTGTATGGTCCAATCAAAATATGGATAAATGATAAAAAACTTTAAAAAATCTTTGGCAAAAAAAAAAAAAAAAATTTTAAATTATATATGATTAAATGATTAGATTTCGAAAGTGATAGTTATTATAAAGAATTACCTAATCTATAAATTTAAGAAAAAAAAAATAACTCTGTAATGGTCCAATCAAAATATGATTAAATGATAAAAAACTTTAAAAAAAATCTTGGCAAAAAAAAAAAAAAAAATAAGAGAGAGATGTAAATGATAGATATAAAAAAAAAAAAAAAAATAGAGAGAGATGTAAATGGATAGATATGGATTTAAACGTAGATTATTGATATTAATTTTCAAACCCAATTAAATATTTTGAAATAATTGATATAATAATTGAAATTTTAAATATTAAAAACTACAAAATAGATTTAGAATTGTAAATATTTATTTTTTACACCTTTATATTGTTAGAAAATAATTACAAGAGTCATAGTTCGAATTAATTAGTATTCAATCGGTTAAAAATCAAAGCTAATTATAAAAGTTAAAAGTGACTTTTATATATTTTTTTATCATAATTTGAGTTACAGATACTATTTTTGAATGGCTCAAGCGGGATTGCAAATTAGACTTCTCAAGATTTTCAATTGTATGCTAATATTTGATTTAAAACGGACTAGAATGGAGCCCTGGAAATCAAGTCAAAAGGTCAAAAAAATCAAAATTGGAAAAATTTCAAAATTAGGTCGGAATTCCTATTTGGCGGTGGCAGCAAAGTGTTTGCAGCTGCCTCAAAACCACTTACGGCCCCCACACTTCTCTTATGCATTGCAGCCGCTGCACCTGGTGGCCTCCTTGCCACATGGCCTAATATGATTTGTTCTGTGTTTTGGCCTCATTTTGAGACACTCTAATTTTTCTGTGATTTAGCTATTTAAAATCTCTCTCTTTCTTATGATAAGGAAGAGTGGAGAGTTTCTAAAGAGAATCGGCCCGATATTTGTCTGGTAATTTCATGTTATACCCACGCTTAAAACATTTCTAGATCTGCCACTGATGATTATTATTTCGGTAATAGATCTCATATTTATTAAATTTGTCAACTTCCTTCATCAAACTAGCACTGTATCTTTAGAAGACCAACTAGTGTGTTGACCGGCGCAATGCACTGAATCTTATTTCTTAAAAATATAACAAGAAAAGTGAAAAATTATATTTACTCTTTTTAGATAAATACAATAGAATGGATATGTTCGCTCAAGTGTTTATTTCGAGATTTTAATGATTATGTAAAACAAATAAATTTAATATTTTTGTATGTGCTAATATTATTTTATGCAGATTTTTAATATGGAACTTGTTAAAGAAGACAAGTTCCTACAAATCTAAGATTTTTTGAAGACCATGAAAATTTTTGAAGATTTGTCTTTTTGATGGTAGTATCTTAGGATATATTGTAGGATAGAGAAAATATTCTTTTATAAGCACAAAAATATTTTCTCTCAAAATAATTTTCGGAAATTTCTTTAAAAATAAAAGTCAAATCTTGTTCTTTTTAAATTTACTTACCTGAATAAAAAGATTTTGGCTTAATTATTTTTGGTAATAAATAATTAAATATTTGAAAAAGATTCACATACCTTTTACTTTCGGAAATTACCTTAAAAAAAAAGTCAAATCTTATTTTTAATTTTACTTACCTAAATAAAAAAGATTTTAGCTTAAATATGTTTAGCAACAAATAAATGAGTACATAAAAGATTTTCGTACATCTTTCACTTTTGGAATGTCAAAGATATTCTTTAAAGCTAAAGATCAAACGCTTTCCTAAAAACGTAATCTTCATTCCTATTAAAAAAGACGTTTTTCTTCTTTTGAAAACGTTGACGTTTTTGTAGGAGTAAGAGTCCATTGATTAAAAATTTTAAATCTCTCAAAGCTCTCTCTTAAAACCTCCTTATTTCTTTTTGTCTATTTGCTTCAAGAAATATTTTTAAGAGAAAAGAAAATTTAATAACAATATTTTCTAAAGAACAATTTTGATCTTTAAATTTGTTTCATAAATTCGTTTTCTATTCTTCCTGTACTTATAATTGCATTTCTCTTTGTATATATAGATTTTGTAATCTGTTGTAGAATAGATATTTTAAATGAAAAACTTTTGTGTAATAACTTAGGTGAAAAGCTATGGTGTAATAGGTTATCAAGCGACCTTCTCCTTGTGTGAGATTCTAATCTCTTGATGTGAGTTTCTATTCTTCGCAAAAACAGAAAGGGTTGAGGTTGATTAGAATTTTTGGAAAATCTAGTGAGACAAAGGTTAGATCTAAGTGTTGATCTATTTTCTTCTAATGTTGGTTTGTTTCTTACCCTTGAAAAGAGATAACATAGTGGAGGATCTCAAGATGAATCTTGGGGAGTGGATATAGGCGAGTTAGTGCCGAACCACTATAAATCTTTGTGTTTATCTTCTTTTATTTTCTGGGATCTCAAGATGAATCTTGGGGAGTGGATATAGGCGAGTTAGTGCCGAACCACTATAAATCTTTGTGTTTATCTTCTTTTATTTTCTGAAGTTCTGATTGATTATGCTTTGTTTACACAACTGTTAATCTTTTTAAGAAACGCAAAGTTATTAATGAATTTCTGTTTCTAAACGTGAATATGCTTTATCTTTGCGGAACATTAGAATTCTGGATTTCTGTATTATGATTATATCAAGTTCTAATCTGTCCTTCTAGATTCAGTGTAAATCACAATATGAATTATAATCAGTTTTCTAATTTTTCTTAAAGCTTTGGAAGACAGTTCTAAAATAATTGTTTTTCACATAATCTTTTTTTAAATTGTAATAAGCTTTGTAAAGCAGTTTTAAACGCAATAATTGTTCTTCACAGAGTCTTTCTAAAATTGTTTGAGCTTTGTAAAGCAATTCTACATATAATAGCTATTTTTCACAGAGTCTTTCTAAATTTGTAACAAGCTTTGTGAGGTTGTTCTAAACTTAACAACTAACTCTTACAAACGCTTTCTAATTCCGCTACAATAGAATTCTAATTTTTTATTTTGAAATTTAAATTTTTAGAAAACTCAATTCACCCCCCTTTCTTGGATTGTGCCATACATAAACGGGACCCATAGGATAATACAACATGTAAAAACTATATTAAATAAATAATTTTTTTCAAAAATTATAAAAAGTTGGATATTTGATTATTTTAGAGGCTATTTGAGTTGCAGCCTTCTAAGATTTAAGGTAAAATATTGTAATTGTATAATCAAGAAAAGAATGATTATTAATGCTATTAAATTTATTGTTGTTGGTCCCATTTATATATGGCACAACCCAAGATTATTGTTGTTGGTCCCATTTATATATGGCACAACCCAAGAAGGTGTGAATTGGATTTTCTAAAAATTTGATTTTCAAAAATAAAATTAGAATTTTGTTGCAACTAATTAGAAAGAAAGCATTTGTGAGAGTTAGTTATCAAGTTTGGAACTACCTCATAAAACTTGTTGTAAGTCTAGAAAGACTTTGTGAAGAACAGCTATTGCGTTTAGAACTGCTTCACAAAGCTTAAGTAATTTTTAGAAAGACTCTCTGAAGAATAATTATTGCATTTAGAATTACTTCACAAAACTTAAGCAAATTTAAAAAGAGTCTGTGAAGAATCAATTATTGCTTTTTAGAATTGTCTCACAAAGCTTTAAGAAAAATTAGAAAACTGATTATAATTCCTATTGTGATTTACACTGAATGTAGAAGGACATATTAGAACTTGGTATAATCACAATATAAAAATCCAGAGATCTAATGTTCCACAGAGTAAAGCTTATTCATGTTTAGAAACAAAAATTCATTAACAACTTTGCATTTTAAACAGAATTGAATTAAGCAGAACTTCAGAAAATAAAAAAAGATAAGCACAGAGATTTATAGTGGTTCAGAATTAACTCGTCTACATCCACTCCCCAAGACTCATCTTGAGATCCTTCATTATGTTATCTTTTTTCAAGGGTAAGAGACAAACTAATATTACAAGAAAATATATCAACACCTAGATCTAACCTTTGTCCTACTAGATTTTTCAAAGGTTCTAAGAGGTTCTAGTTCAACGTTCACCCTTCTATTTTGCAGAGAATAGAAACTCAAATCAAGACATTAGAATCTCACACAAACGGAGAAGGTCGCTTGATAACCTATTACACCATTACACCATAGCTTTTCACCTAAGCTATTATACAAAAGTTTTTCATTTAAAAACCTATAATCTACAACAGATTACAAAAATCTATATAGACAGAGAGAAATGAAATTATAAGTACAGGAAGAACAGAAAACGGATTTAGAAAACAGATTTAAAGATCAGAACTGTTTTTCAGAAAATATTTTTATTAAATTTTCTTTGCTCTTAAAAATATTTCTTGAAGCAAATAGACGAAAAGAAATAAGGGGGTTTTAAGAGAGAGCTTTGAGAGATTTAAAACTTTTAATTAATACACTTTTACTCTTACAAAAACCTTAACGTTTTTAAAAGAAGAAAAACGTCGTTAATAAGAGAGATGAAGATCCCGTTTCAGATTTTATTTTTAATTGAGTATTTAGACTTTTCGAAAATAAAAAAAAATATACGAATCTTTAATAAATACTCAATTATTTGTTGCCAAAAATATTTAAGTCAAAATCTTTTTCAGTTAGGTAAGTGGAATCAAAAATAAGATTTGACTTTTCTTTTTAAGGTAATTTTTCTTTTTAAGGTAATTTCCGAAAATAAAAGATATGTGAATCTTTTACAATACTTGATTATTTGTTGCCAAAAATAGTTAAGCCAAAATATTTTTCATCTAGGTAAGTGAAATTAAAAGAGCAAGATTTGATTTTTCTTTTTAAGGCAATTTCCAAAAATTATTTTGAGAGAGAAAATAGTTTTGTGTTTATAAAAAAATATTCTATCTGTCCTACAATATATCCTAAGATACCAATTACTAAAAAAAATCGTCAATATCTTCATGGTCTTCAAAGAATATTGGATTTATAGGAACTTGTCTTCTTTAGTAATTTTCATATTTAAAAATCTGCATAAAATAATTTTAGCACATACAAGAATATTAAATTTATTTGTTTTGCATAATCATCAAACTCAAGATAAAATTAACCTTTCAGCCAACAATTGTATTTCATATATTTTATTTTTATTTTACAGTGTGCTTTTAAAGTTCTATTTCTATTTTTAATGGTGCAAATATATTATGACAAACATAAAATTCACATTTAGTATTTTTTTTATTTTATCACTTTTTACTATAAACAATTAATAATTATATAAATATGTACTATTTTTTGTGTTTTTTATTTCTCATATCCTACCAAATAAGTAGTATAATTTTTAATTATAAATTATCTTTCATAAATTTCTCATAATTTTTAATTATAAATTATCTTTCATAAATTTCTCATATCTGTTTTTGTTAATATTAAAAAATTATTGAATAATCAAAGAATAATATTGTACAAATTGTAAAAACGATATGTGTAGAATTATCAATTGATCGTAAAATAACATTATTGTAATTAAAAAGATGTCAAAAGGCTAAAGTGAAGAGGTGGTATTATATTGAGGCTTAACAGACAAATCATTGTTGTGGGCCCCGTTGCAAAGTGACATCCGTACATCTATTGTATATATTGAAGCCATATGGGCAGAATTGTGAATCGATAATAAAATTGCATTATCGTAATTAAAATGATATTAAAAATTAAAAAAGATAAAAAAAAAAGGCTAAAGTGAAAGGATGATGTTGTAATTAAAAAAAAATATATTAAGCGCTAAGTGGGATATTGTGGCAACAATGATATAACTAAAAAAAGTATAAGGGCTGAATGGGAAAATCATTGTTGTGATTTCCCCATGATATCAACAGTTGCAATGAAAACTTGAATCACAAAATTTCTGGAGGAATGCATAATTTTCCCCCTAAATTTTTCAGAAATTTTCATTTATGTCTCTCAACTTTGTGAGGCACCATTCGTGCTCTTTAAGTTGCATTTTTTTGTAGCTTTTGTGCCTCTTGACACGCTGTAAAAGAGCTGCGTGAACTTAAACGCAGATAAAAGCGTGAACCCCTTAAATTTTGTCCAACTTGGCAAAAAAGACATCATTTTTAGATTTTTAAAATCATTCTAACTTTATCTCTCATCCTCTCTTTCAATTTCTTTCTCTATCTCGTTCTTCTTCTTCTCTCAGTTTCTCTCTATATTTTTCTACTTCACATTCTCTCAATAGATCTATCTTCTTCTTTTTCTTCTTCTTCTTCTCTCAGTTTCTCTCTCTATTTTTCTCCTTCTCATTCTCTTAACAGATCTATCTTCTTCTTATTCTCTATAATCAAAATCAAACCCACATTTTCTAATGATTTTATGGTTAATGAAAATCAAAACCACTAACACAGATTTGTATGACTTTTTTTCAATTTTTATTTTTTCTTGATCTGATTTTGGGTATTGATAGTCTCTTGATCTGATTTTGGGTATTCAATATTTATTTTTATTTTCAATTTTTTTCAATCGAAACTACCAACTTATTCTTCTTTTCTCTTTCCTGTTATTTCTTGTACATGTGGAAACCAACGTGTCAGATAAATTAACGACAAATTAACTGCCTATGACACGTTAACGTGAGTGTATTTCATGCAAAATCTTCAATTTGCTCAGGGGTACAAAAGCTACAAAAAACGCAACTTAAAGGACACAAACAGTCCCCTGCAAATTTGAGAGGCACAAATGGCAATTTGAGAAAAGTTGAGGGAGGAAATTATTCATTCGGCCCAAGATTTCTGCACATCAATCGTCATGCACCAAATGCCTCTGTTTGTTTTTTAATAAACAATGGAATATATAACAATCGAGAAACAAAAGGGAGAAGGGGAAGAAAGAGACGGAATAGGTTTTGTTTTGTTTATTATTCCCTCTATCCCAAAATATAAGTCGTTTTGAGTATTTTAAGGAGTAATAAATAATATTTTTCCAATGTTATCCTTATTTACATTAGATAGAATAAATACTTTCACAAGTAACTATTAGTTTTGAAATAAAGTATAATTTGGTCAAATTACTTTTAGTTTTGTTATAATCTAGGAGAGTTGATTGCTTCGTTAATTTTTATGAAAAACATTAAACAACTTATATTTTGGGATAGATGGAGTATGTTTTATTGAATGGCAATTTCGGATTTCAACTATCAGGATAACATGAAACTAGTAGGATTTACAAAAAAAAAAAAAAAAAAAAAAAAAAAAAAAAAAAAAAAAAGAAAAAAAAAAAGAAATCAAATTCGAAATTTCATTAAGAGGAAACTGTATATAGATATGTGATACAGATTAATATGTTTTTATATTTTTGTATATGAAGTCTAATAATAAACCTCATATACAAAGAAAAAAAAAACACAATTTTGATTTGAAGTATTCGATCGAGTTGACATAGCATAATATTTATGCTATCGGCTTCACCAATAAAGGGACACTACTTGTTTACTATATTATTATTAACCTTCAAACAAACATAGGGGTGACTCGTTGGAATCAAATTAGTTGAAAATAGGGATAACCGGTAAAAGTTAGCCAGAATCAATCGGTTTCCATTAAAAATATAAAAGAAAAAAATATGATTAAGATAATATTAATATATACATGTGTAAGAAGAGAATGAATATCGTAAAATATTTTCAATGAATATATATATATAGAAAATCATAAAAGAACAATTGTTAGTTGTTTTCTCTTGGACAATGATTCTGTACTAAATTCTAATTTAATTTAACGCCAAATAAAATAAATAATAATAATAATAATAAAAGGAATGGTAGCTGATGAAACAGGTAAACTACTTGCCCTAATAATTAACAACATAAGTTTGAGCATATGAGTGTGCTCCAAATAGCAACTATAAAACGACATATTACATGTGTTAGTTGAACGCTACCATTTCTACAAATATTCATTTGTCTTTTTTTTTTTTTTTTTTTTTTTCATATTGTCTTTTTTTTTTTTTTTTTTGTTAGTGTTATTTTTTTTTTTTTTTTTTTTTTTTTTGGTTTTTTTATAGTTTATGAATTGATTAATTAATTAATAAAATTTTATTGGTGGGCTAAAAGTTGTTGAACTTATTATAAGGACTTTTTGGGAAGTTAGGGCATTGTGTTTTTATGAGAAAAGAAAAAAAAATATATCAAATGAAAGGATAGTGTTAAGTTTAACAACTAAGGATTATGGATTTGGTTGGTCAATTAATTAAAAAGGCTCTAAGGAATATGTTTGAAACTTGAATATTATAGAAACTGCTTTCGTCCTTTTGTTTTAAGCATGCAATGGAGGTCGGTACCTCTTTACCAACTTCATATATATATACAGTGCACTTTGTTTATGCATTTTGTGTTCAATAAAAAAAGAAAAAATTGTGTCACACACAATATATCTTTTCTCTTTTTTTTTTTTTTTAAACTACCGGTATTTGGATCATGTTATTAGAGATCGCTTAATTTAGTTTTGGATTTAGTAATAGTTAAGACTTTTTGCCCCTCGCTACAGATGCGTTTAGTGGAGATCAAATCCGATAGCTCTTCTCATATGTTCAACATATGTTGCCAATTGAGCCACAGCTGTAGGTTTAGTAATATATTTTTCTGACACAAATTATATTAAAGTTGACATAAAATTTGCATGTTATTAATTAAAAAAAATCTTTAGCTACACGTTCAACTGGATTGATCTTCATTCATTCAAAAAAAAAAAAAAAAAAAAAAAAAAAAAAAAGGGGTTGATCTAACCAGCAAGTATCGATAACATTTTTGGGATATTATTGTTTAATTTGTCGATTATGGTGAAATATAATAGTTTTTTTTTTTTCTATTTTAACTCCATGGGTGGAATTACTATTACATTTTTTTAAACTTTCTATTAATTAATCTTGCAATGTCAATTTTATCTTTTAGTATGAGTTATTATTTTTCAAATAACTTATTTTCTGTTATTCAGTTGCAATATTGTAAATTAATTAAAAATTTTGAGTGAATAAAGACCGGTGGTAGTGGCTACCGGTGATTAATAAATTAAAAATATGCATTTATAAAATTATAATAAGTTTGTCAATATCTAAAAAATACTTTCCTCTTTCAATAATCAAAAGTCATTTTTCTTTAAAATGATTTATTTCCATTGATGTATTTTCATAAATGCTCCAAACAATAGAAAATTTCTGCAACTTATTTTACAAGAACAAGGGAGCCAAATTCCATAACTATTAATTGTTTTTAAAGAAAGCCGTTCATAAATTTTCACTTAACAACTTTAAGTGGGCTTCCTATTGTATATGAGATCTTTGGGCCAAATTGAACCGTTAAATTGGGTCTCTGTTATAGCAATAGCAATATTTAGTGGGCCTAAATTCTCTCTTCATAGAAATGCTATTATTTGGCAATCATTTTGCACCCCACGTTTTCCCCCTTTTTTTTTTTTTTGAAATTTATTTTACGAAGTAACCAATAAAATTAGCAGCCCACGTTTTAAAATTAGCAGCCCACGTTTTAAACATTTCTATTTTGTCCACCACTAAATAAAAAAAAATCTCCGGCTAAAAATTTAAAAGCTTCTATATAAATTCACCACGAGCTACAGTTTTCTTCACACTTAGTAGAAAGGAAGAGAGGAAGATACCAATAGAGCAAAGACAATGGCTGATATATGTCCACCAGGTAATTTATTAGTTTCCTGAGTTTATTTGTTTTTAACTTGGTTTTGTGTATGTCGTGAAAAATTGAAAATTTGCAGGTAAGAGTTCATGGCCGGAGCTGCTTGGGGCGAATGGAAAAGCTGCTGCAGCTCTCATAGAGAAAGAGAACAGTAATGTGAATGCAATTTCCTTCTTCCTAAATATGTAATATGGATGATCTCTCTAAGTGGGTCAAAATTGAACTCTCCGGTTAATCAAAGTTTTGCTGGGGATTTCGTGCGCGTTCCTCGCGGTGGTATCAGCTTTCATTTTACCATTGGAAGAGCAGATTTAATTTAGAGTCGTGGCTCTTAAATTAACTCTCTTCCCTAAACCTCCTCAATGGGCACATATGAGTGCTCTTGATTTACCCTCTCTGACGTGCAAAATCATGGTATTAGCATAGCACCCAACTGGGTCTTTCCCGCCGGCCCTTTTGTGTTTTTTTTTTTTGTGAAACCGATATACTCGATCTCTAGAAGCGAGTCCCGAATGACTTGGCCCTCCCCCGTACACCCATATATAAAATCTAAGCAAGCCTCATCATTTTTACCAATGAGCACCATATAATCTATTTTGTCCAAGACCCATTAGCTGACAATAGACAGAAAAAACTGAAATCTCCGTGTCTTGAAAATTTGCAAAGACGGCCTTGGCCTAAGTGATATTAAATTCGACTCTAGGGACAAGCTATGACAGTAATTTTCATTGCACACTTTGCTCCAGCAAAGTGACAGAGAGGAAAAAGATACCAATAGAGACAAAGACAAATGGAAACTGATTATATGAAATACACACCAAAAAGGTTAATTTATTAAGATTTTCCTGAGTTTAAAATTGATTTAATATAACTTAGAAAGCTTTTGTTGATATCGTCGTGAAAAATTTTGAAAATTTGCAGGTAAGAGTCATTGGCCGGATTCATAATCTTGGGAAGCGAAATAGGGAAAAGCTGCATCTTTGTTTTGGGGGGCAAAAGCCTCTCACTAAGAAGTAAATCTGGAGTAACCACCGAATAAACACTGTGTTGTGATAAGGTGGACAATCTGGTAGTTAGCCAAGAGAAGAACGATCTTTTCCCTTAAAGTTTTTTAACTATGTGATCTTTAATGTGCTGTCCAAGAGCGTGCTGTGGGTTGTGTTGTTAGAAGTGAATTTATTAAAGTGTGGAATCCCCGAAACCTTGAGGACTTATTTTCCTTTTTCCAGGCCGCTTCTAACCCCTTATGCTAAGGCTATACTCGGCTTCATTGTTGGTGCCAGTTCGAAATCCAATTTGACTGGCGATTGGGATGTATTCTCCACAAGGAGTTTGAATACGGACTCCAACCCTTGTTCCATGGAGTTTGAAGCTCATCAATGGTTGGTTAACATTCCCCAGATGGTCTTTCAAGTCCTCCCTTTTCCAGGCTCAATAAGTCTTCAATTCCAGGGAAATCTTACCTCCGGCATTTTTATAACCTAGAGGTATGGTGTTCTTTACTGCTATCTCTCCAAATAAAGTAACATGGACCATGATTTCAATTATGAATAAATACAAAATTATTCCTTCCTTATATAGTACTTTATGAATATGAGTGTTGACTAATGCTCTAAGGCCTTAGTTCCGTACAGTGTGTTCATAGTTCAACTACCTATGATATCATAACTTGAGTTTGATTAAGAACATAAAATTTGCTTAATTGCAAATTTTAAGAAAATTTCATTTAAAAATAATAATTAATCATAGTGTCCTAATCTAGCGTCCCTAATAATAAATTCTAACTTTACAATCAATATTACTCTCCTACCTTTTAGGCCAACAATACATTAGAGACAAAAATTATTACAATCTGGTTGACTCCTCAATCTTCAAAATAAAATTGTCGTGTAATACTATTTTAGTGGGCATGTGTTCTTCTCTCATCCCGGAACACCCCAACGCCAATTAAATTCATCCATGTATTTCTAAAATTGAAGAAAAGGAAGTTTAGTGTGAGGGATGTGTATGATATGGAAGCTCTGAAAGAATTAGATTTTATATTTTAATAGGATATGGCTAGGCAGCTTAATTATTACCCTTCAAAGACCACCAGAATAACTTCTTAAGAATAGCTCAAATGTAAGAAGCTAAAACAATCTTTATTCTCCAAACTTATTTATCATCTCATTCAATTGTTATATATATCTCAATATGTTCATTGGTTTTCATGACTTACACTGATCAGATAATCTAAGCATCCTAATATGTTCCCATAATTTTATATGAATATGACACTTACTGTTAACAATTTAGGCTATTTACCAGAGCGATCAAATTGAAAAGTTAAACAGCATTATCATTCTTCACATAAGGGAATCTTTCCTAGGGTGCTGTCATTTCGTGTGGATATGCATTTTCAAAGTTTATTAGAAAGCAATAAAACGAGATTTTATTTTGAACATCCTTCAATATATTTGTCTCTTCTTTATCATTAGCTCCTATGTTAAAACTGAATGAATAATGGAATTTAACATTTTATCTGACTAATATTATTAATTCTATAAAACATGTGTAGAAGCCATTTAATTTCCTAGTTCACCTTGCACTTTGGGCTTTTTATTAAAAAAATTGAGCTTATATTTGAGTGGAGTGTGTGGTCTAAGTACAACTAGATTGCACGCATAATTGGAGAATCTTTCAGACAATATTTATGTTCTTGAAGCGTTTCGATATGAAGACATTTTGCATTAAAGCCATAATTTACTTGCACTTGTTTATTAAAAAAATTGGTTGAGGAGTTGTCTAAGTACAACTAATTGCAAGAAATTTCAAATAATGTTCTGAAGTTTGAAGAATTGCACAAGATAATTGAATATAATTCTTTTATTTTAATAGTAATTTCAATGTAAAAATCTGTTATCAGTGGGTATATTAATTACTACAAAAAAATAAAAAATTAGCCACAGAATTCAGTAGGTAAATCATGAAAATTTTATCGCAATTTAGGTTAACTATTGATTAACGACATAATAATTCTGTCCGTAAAGTCTTTATCGCTAAATTATTACCTACCAATTATCATTCTGTCGGTAAATTACTGACCGATATTTTGTCGCTAGATAAATATGAATTTTAGTTATCAAAGAATTTGTTGCTAATTTTGGTTGGAAAAGTTTTATCGGTAAATTGTCTGTATTTTATCGGTAATTTTATTGGTGCTTTGTCATGAAACGGTTATTATTATCAATTTCTAATTTTCAAAATTAAATTATTTAGTCAATAATCTGTGAAAAAACAATCAGCAATTGATCAGTAAATTTATATAAAATTGGTCGGTTTTATTCATTATATCACAGAGAGTAAACCCACAATAAAACAAATATAGGATTTTTATACAAGACCCAACTGGTACAAATTATTAATCAGACAAATTTGGTAAGTTATGGATAAAAAAGAAATGCAATATAACGGGAAAGAATAGAGAATACAACTTTGATTTTTTTTATTCTTTCCACTATTCTTATTAACTAAATATATGAATGTAATCTAAATTTTTATTTAATTCTGCATACTAAATATTGGAATAAAAATTATATTCATATGCATGACTTTCGAGTTCATTAAACATTTCAAAATTATTTATACTAAATAAAAACGTAAAAAAATATTTGACCAAGATATTTTTTATTTCTAATTTTATATTTTTCATTTCATTAGCGAGATTCTTTTTATCATCTTGTGAGTGGAGGATAAAATTCGATGAGAAAAAAGCAAAATGAAATCCATGTTGTGGATTTGTACAAATGCATTACATTCACGCGCGCATATTCAGATAGGGATATCCTTTTTTTTTTTTTTTTTTTTTTTTTTTTTTTCTTTTGACGAAAATAATGAATCTTCAGGAAAATTATTTTCTAATTTAATGCCATTTTTAAAATTATTTGTCAATTTAATATTTTCCTGATATGGAGAGAGAGTGTTGCACTAAAAATCGTCAATTAAGTTTTTGGATTGTTTCAGTGCAATAGAAAAAAGTAACTCTCACTGATAGTAATAGCAAAAATTTAGTTATATGAAAATATTTATATGAATAAATAATAATTTTTATTTTGTATTGAGACCATCAATCCAATTGTTGATTTTAATACAAAATGAAAATTTTAAATTGTCAATTTGCCATTTCACTAAAACACACAATTCGTTTGGTGGTTTTAGTGCAACTATGAGATGTGTCTACTAGTTAGCAAAAAGTACATGGAGAAATAATATTTTGCTAAAAGTCCACCAGATTAATTAATGGTTTCAATAAAAAAAAATTGTTTTACTCAATATTTTTTCATCAAAACACACATATGATCTAGTGGTTTTGGATAACAATTATTTTAAGTTAAGAAATAACAGCATAAGTTTTCTTACACAGTAAAGAATTACAGAGAGTAATAAAGTGCTTCGAGTTGAACTTATATGATTTAAAATTTTTTTAATAACTAATACATGGAAAATTAATCATATTAATATCTATCCACAAGTCCTCTTATACCACACCTTGGGGCCTCCTATTACGACGTGGATTTCGATGTACTGCATCTTTTCTGACGTGGATTTCGATGTACTGCATCTTTTCTAATACCTTGATATTCTTCTCCATGCTCAATATTTATATCGACACTCATATGAGGAGCTTGAACCACATTCAATAGTTGTTGCGGGCTAGATAATGTTAGATGAATCTATTACTCGGGTACCATCATCATCTTAAAGAAATCATTAAATGAGTGCCTAGCATAAGAAGTAGATTCATCACGTGTGTCGAAAGACACCATAGAAGTATTGAAAGCATGTACTGTATATTGAAATGACATTGCCTTGCGTATTTTGGAGAAAGAAGTACGAGTTTGCTAGGTTGCCATCATCGGAGTGTAACGAATATTAAATGACATTTTTAATGCTATAGATGGTACACTCCGCTCAGGTTGTGGTGCAGAAGATGATGCGTTGGACATATTAACGCGATAACCTTTATAATAGTTATATGTCATAGAGAAAGGGACTTGAGGTGTATCGTCTACTTGCAGGTTTCAATTGGAATATGTCTAGATGCCATTTCATGTCTCATTCGCCTCTATAGTTCTTTTCGTATTTGAACACGAGGAAACTCTATAGATGGAGGGGCATGTTGAAGCATAAGATGAGTTTCGGTACGAATTTCTTCATTCATTGCACCGAATAGGCTAAATAATTCTCGATGGAATGTTGATGATGTTGAACTGTAATATATATGTTGGAGCCCATGTGCTTGTATTTAAAAAATATTATGAAATAAGAGCAAAATTTATTTTTCAATTAGATTAAGTAATTATAAAATAAGGTAAAAAGATATCGAATAATTATCACAGCTCCAACTTCTGCACTTCGAAATGAAATCCAACGTCTAGTTCGTTGCACGTATCAAATGTATTGCACCAAAACTACCAGATTTTATGTGTGTTTTGGTGAAAAAATATTTTGAGTGAATAAATATTTTTTTATTGAAACCACTAATTAATCTGGTGGACTATTAACAAAACACTATTCTAATTAATCTGGTGGACTATTAACAAAACACTATTTCTCCATGTACTTTTTGTTGACTAGTAGTCATATCTCCTAGTTGCATTAAGACCATTAAATGAATTGAGTGTTTTAGTGAAAAGACAAATTGAAAACTTAAAATCTTCATTTCGTATTGAAACCACCAATTGGAAAATAGTTTTCCGGAGAGCATTATTTTTGTCAAAAGCCCTTTCTTTTTTATTTAAAAAAGTGAAATATAATGGCAACTTGACAAGGCATCTTTTTATTTTATTTTTTATAAAAAAAAGATATTTTAGTTTTAAATGGAATTGGGCTCAATTTGTCCCATAAATTTGCAAATAATATTTAGTTTATACAAAAAATTAATTTTAATACAATTTATCTCCTTCAATTTACACCAAAAGAACAAAAAAAAACTCAGTTTACTGCTAAAAAGAATTTCAATTTAAATCAAAATATAATGAATATTTATTTAGGTTAAATCAAAATATAATGAATATTTATTTAGGTAAAATACAATTAAGAAATAATTAAATAAAAAATAAAAAATATTTATGTAATCAAAATTTTCGTTTAATTATTTTTTAAATTAAGGATAAAACACTATATATTTTATAATAATTATTATGTTTTTAAATATTTTTTCTAGTTTAAAATTTTTTAAATAATTTTTATTTGTTGGAAATATTTAAAGTATGAAAACTTAAACTTTTTGTTCTATTCATTCAAATTCAATGGATATAAAAAAAAATTGATATTTTAAAAAATAAATATTGCTTTCAAGTTGAGGGGGGTAAATTGAGCTTTATTCACTTTAAATCTATATATAATTACGTACCAACTATGATAACTTATTAAATATATCATCTTATATCATAATCAATCATGTGTGGTTTAATTGAACTTCTCACTTATACCATATATATAAAGTCTCGAATAAAAGAAAAAGCATATTGCGGACATATCCATTGCTCTTAAACACTTATCTTTTGATTTCTTGAATACGTGCACGTGTTTCCGAGCAGTTACATTGCCGACATGAGATGTCTTTGTCGTGACAAAATTGCTCTAGTTTATATATCAATTAATGACTGTCATAAATGTTGAATAAATTAGAATAATAAAACTCTAATTTATCAAGAAGAAGAAAAACACTCTTAAGAACTATCTAACAAAATTGCAAAGAAGAAGAACACTTAAGAAAGCTTTCAAAACGCTTTTATTTAAGCTTTGATCCTTTGATAATAAAACTCAAATACAAGGGGGGTATGCTTCTATATAAATTCACCATTATCTGTAGTTTTCATCCAACTTGGTGGAAAGGTAGATACCTAGGTAATTAGTTTTACCGAGTTTTCTTGTTTTTAACTTTGTTTTTATGTATGACATGAAATTTACATGAACATTGAAAATTTACAGGTAAAAGCTCATGGCCAGAGCTTTTTGGAGAGAGTTTTTAACTTTGTTTTTATGTATGACATGAAATTTACATGAACATTGAAAATTTACAGGTAAAAGCTCATGGCCAGAGCTTTTTGGAGAGAATGGGGAAGCCGCTGCAGCTCTCATGAAGAAATAAAACAAAAATGTGCAACGCAATTGTGTTAAAGGAAGGAACTCCAGTTACTAGGGACTTTAGGTCTGGGTTTGGGTTATGAATTGAAAGATGAAATTGAACAGCATAATTTTCATATAATATCAGACTAACTCCTATAATTTTCTTGGCAATACTTTATATGTATTCAGATTATGCTTTACACTATCACGGTTGGACTAATATAAGACCTTAATACTAACTCTATTCTATAATACTTTTCACATTTGGAATTTCACATCTCTTGATAAAATCATTAAATTTGTCTCAATTACAATAAATTATTGAATAAATTGACTACATTACCCTTAATTTTTATACAAGACCCATAATAAAACAAATATAAGATTTTTATACAAGGCCCAACTGGTACAAATTATTAATCAGACAAATTTGGTAAGTTATCCATAAAAAAGAAATGCAGTATAATGGGAAAGAATAGAGAAGACAACTTTGATTTTTTTATTCTTTCCACTATTCTTATTAACTAAATATATGAATGTAATCTAAATTTTTATTTAATTCTACATACTAAATATTGGAATAAAAGTTATATTCATATACATGACTTTCGAGTTCATTAAACATTTCAAAATTATTTATACCAAATAAAAAGATAAAAAAATATTTGACCAAGATATTTTTCATTTCTATTTTTATATTTTTCATTTCATTAGCGAGATTCTTTTTATCATCTTGTGAGTGGAGGATAAAATTCGATGAGAAAAAAGCAAAATGAAATCCATGTTGTGGATTTGTACAAATGCATTACATTCACGCGCGCATATTCAGATAAGGATATGATTGACTTTTCAGCTTGTGAATCGACGAGGAGCAGTTGTGGTCTTTCTTTTGGCTTTTAACAAAAATAACGTTATTCAGAAAACTATTTTTCAATATAATATCATTTTAAAATTATTTATCAATCTAATATTTATATTGACAAGAAGAGACAGTGTTGCATTAAAACCATCAATTGAGTTGATGGTTTCAGTGCAATGTAAAAGTAACTCGTACGAACAAGCAGTCAGTAAAAAATAGTTATATGAATAAACAATAATTTTTATTTTAAATTGAGACCATCAATCCAATGGGTGGTTTCAATACAAAATGAAAATTTTGAGTTGTCAATTTGGCTTTTCACTAAAACACACTATTTGTTTGGTGGTTTTAGTACAACTATGAGATGTGACCACTAGTCAGCAAAAAGTACATGTGAAAATTGTATTTTTTTAAGAGTCCACTAGATAAATTAGTGGTTTCAATAAAAAAATAATTATTCATTGAAAATATTTTTTCATCAAAACACACATATGATCTAGTGGTTTTGGTTTACAATTATTTCAAATTAATTGATAACAACATAAGTTTTATTACACAGTTAAAAATTACTGAGAGTAATAAAGTGCTTCGAGTTGAACTCGTAGATATTAAAAATGTCTTAATAACTAATACATGGAAAATTAATCATATTAATGTCTACCCTCATGTCCTCCTATACCACACCTTCGGGCCTCCTATTACGACGTGAATTTAGATGTATCGCATCTTCTCTATGCTTAATATTTATATTGACACTCATGTGAGAAGCTTGAATTACATTCAATGGTTGTTGTGGGCTAGGAAATGTTAGATGAATCTGTTGCTTGGGCACCATCATCATCTCAAAGCAATCATTAAATGAGTGTCTAGCATGAGATGTAGATCCATCACGTATGCGGAAAAGATACCGTAGAAGTATTGAAAGCATGAACTGTATATTGAAATGGCGTTGCCTCGCCTATTTTCGAAAAAGAAGTATGAGTTTGCTGGGTTGCCATCATCGAAGTGTAATGAATGTTCAATGACATTTCTAATGCTACAGATGGTACACTCCACTCAGGTTGTAGTGCAGAAGATGATGTGCTGGACATATTAACGCTTTAACCTTTATGATAATTATATGTCATAGAGGAAGGGACTTGAGGTGTATCGTCTACTTGCAGGGTTTCAACTGGAATATGTTTAGATGCCATTTCACGTCTCCTTCGCCTCTATAGTTCTTTTGGTGTTTGAACACGAGGAAACTCTATAGATGGAGATGCAGGTTGAAGCATAGCATGAGTTTCGGTACGAATTTTTTCATTCATTGCACCAAATAGGCTAAATAATCTTTGACGGAATGTTGGTGATGTTGAACTGTAACATATATGTTGGAGCTCATCTGCCTGTACTAAAAAAATATTATGGAATAAGAGCAAAATTTATTATTCAATTAGATTAAGAAATTCTAAGATAAGATAAAAAGATATGGAATAATTACCACAGCTCCAACTTCCGCATCTTGAAATGAAATCCAACATCTAGTTTGTTGCATATATCAAATGTATTGCACAAAAACCACTAGATTATATGTGTATTTGGTGAATAAATATTTTGAGTGAATAAACATTTTTTTATTGAAACCTTAATTAATCTGGTGGACTATTAACAAAACACTATTTTTCCATATACTTTTTGTTGATTAGTGGTCACACCTCATAGTTACACTAAAACTGTCAGTAAGAAAAGAAATAGGAGGAAAATGTGGGATCAGATTTTCCACCATTCCCAATCAGTATACATAATTAGGGAATAATTATAGGAGGAGAATAATTATCTTTTATTGTTATTTCTTTCCTTGTATAGACGTGTACCTTAGCTATATTAAACAGTGTAAAGCAACAGAATAATCAATCAATACAATTTCTTCAAACTATGTCTCAAATCATACTATTTGACATGGTATCAGAGTAGGTTCAGTGATCCTAGGATCAATAGTTTCAATTGCTCATCATTTACCAACTTACCGATAGAAATCCAGTCACCATGTCTGACGACGGCAACTCCTCGTCAGCCACCAGTGTACCAACCCAGAAGACTCCGGCCACCATGTCAGAAGACGGCAACTTGGAGAAACAGTTTGGCATCAGCAACGATGACCTGACAATTCAATTAGCAAATCTTATTGGAAATGGCCTCAGTAACCAAAACCAAAAACAAACCCTTTTAGATAATTTAATCATCAGCGTTAAATTGAACAGCCAAAATTATGCGTTATGGGCGCGCATGATTAAGGTTGCAATTGGAGGAAAGTCCAAGGCCTTGTTAAGCCACCTCACTAGAATTCCAGCACCACCACAGATCGACGACGAGAAATACGAAAAATGGGAACAAGATGATCTTATTGTGTTCTCATGGCTAATTCAGAATATTGAACCCCAATTAGCAAGGAATTTGACCGAGTTTCCCACAGCAAGAGCACCATGGAATGCTCTTGTTACAACATACAGCAATGGCAGGGACAAGTTACAAACCTTTGATATTTATTCAAGGGCAAATGGTATAAAGCAAAATGGAGTCCCTTTAGAAGATTTTTGGATTACCATGTAAGGAGTATGTGTAACATCCCTTCTCGGTCCACCCGTAAACCCGAATAAACCGAGACGAGACAATCTAATATCATGCTGAGATTGCTTATAGTAATAATGTACTGAATATTTACAAGACATGATACTAGTTACAAAATGGATTGGGCCCAACTGTGTGCCTCGTACATGCCATAAAAGAATAACAAAATGAGTTTCTACCCTGAAGACCGAGTCTTCTACAGATGAATGGCAGCAGTTGTAAACGGACCCTCTACGAACTAGTCTCAAAACCTGCGATTTAAACAGGTAACTAGCTGAGCAAATAAAGCTCAGTGGATATCTCAACATAAAACAACAATAAGCACACATATAAGCAAAAAGCATTATGTAAGCACACATCTGGATAATTAAGCATATAAGCACATATAGCATGATACTTGCTGTTTATTATGCTGTATGAGTCATGAAATCTGTATGGCTCCATAAGGTTATAGCGAAACCGAGGTGATAAGAAAACTGTATAAACTGGATGAATACTGTATTGTCCTTGGCTGCTATGGCTCATATAATCATATCCACTCAACGGCCTGTAGCCGGAGTAACAAACTGTATGAGGCGCAAATCTGCTATCCTATGTCGCGACATGGCCTTATCGACGTGGTTTCTACCTAACCTCAATGGAGCATCATGTTGGTATGTCAAAAGTATAACACAACATCATAGAAATAGTTCATCACTTCATAAATCATAATGTTCATATGAGTTCACATCATTTGCATGCTTGCATGGTGTTTTAATACATGTTCTCATGATATATTTTGATGCTAAAATGATTGGAGGCATATATGGTAAGCAAAGGAATACAATTGCATTGAAATTGAAGTCCAAAAAGGAAAAGCCAAGTCGCGAGCGCGCCTGTGGAAGTCGCGAGCGCGGCGAGCGCGAGATGCGAGACAGTGTGTTCTCAGGCACAAGTCGCGATCGCGTACTTGAAAGTCGCGAGCGCGTAGTGTGCCAAATGAGAGACAGTGAGTTTTCATGCCAACTACGCGAGTGCGCAATGTAAGTCGCGAGCGCTTCCAGGCCAAGGGCCAACTTCGTGAGCGCGCACTTGAGAGTCGCGAGCGCGTAATGTGCCAATTGAGAGTCAGAGAGTTTGAAGTGGAAGTCACGTGCGCGCAGTGCAAAGTCGCGAGCACGCGACGTGCTTCCAGCCTACGTAGTGCCAGGTCGCGACGCGTTTCCAGCCTGCGCAGTCTGCACTCTTTTGGTCATATCTCTCAATATACAAATCCAATTTGGGTGATTCAAAAACCCATGGATTCAAAAACCATGCACCAGTCTAACACATAGAGGCAACAATAACGCTTTTCTTATGACAACTCCTAATTCCATCATTAAATGGGGTAAAAATCAAAGATGCCAAGTCCTCCCCTGTTTTCAAACATAAACTACAATTACCTCCCCTGTTTTTTCCCCTCACCACTACCCAATGCTCCAACATGAAGCAATATATTGTCTCAATATTTCAAACACCACATCAAATCTCATGCAAAGAAAATGAATAAAAATCAAGAGATATCAAACCTTTACTCCAAAAACGCGTTGAGCTCTGTTTCTAGCTTCTTTTCTCTATGACAGCTTATTTTCGGCAAGTTACGAAATCGCTACAAGTAATGAATAGAGTGAGTAGAGTATCGTATCCACAGGGATGTATCCAAGTACCAAAATTATGTATCTGTTAATTTATTTAAACGATAAATCGAGGAAATTGGTATATGAAATTTAAAATTCAACAAGTAAATAAGAAGTTAAGGCAAGCAATTATTGATTAAAGAAATCAAGGAAGTAAACTAATAGGGGTTTTGATTTCAACTTAACTCTATCCAATTTATTTATTAGTTCATTGATCAATTTAATTATTCAAAGTGGGAAACAACCCAAAATCCACTAACAAGCCTTCCCGATGTATTGTTAGCTATTTTAACCCAGTCTATTACCTATCTTCCAATAGCGCAATCAAACATAATTAAATCATTAAGTTTTATGTTTGTTTTGTGAATTCCATAACCTAAGGTCATTAACCTTATGAAAAACCCCATGAAGTCAAAGCCATATAAGCTTCCCGCATCAAGTTATTATTCTCATGTGTTTTTTTAACCTTTTACTATCAAAGATCCTTCTTCCGATAGTGAATAATTGAAATAAATCCATCTAGGGGAAATTCTGGCCTAGAAGCATTAGTTCATTAATAATCATAACTTGAAATAGGAAAAATAATCTAATTGCATAAATTGGAAAAGAGATTTAAGCTACATCAAAACCCCTAGTAATGAGAGTTTAATTACACATAGTACTTAAATATAAAACTCAATAATACTTGATAAATATTCCATAATCAATAAAGATAATGAAAGAAATAAACAAGATTAAGAGTTTAGAGATAAGAACTAGTGACAAATTGCTTGGATGGCTTCCTTGAAAACCTTGCACAACTCTTGAATACTTAACTTCTAAGAACAAACTATATATAAAACTATAAAATGAGAGAAATATGGAGAGTGGAGTGTAATGTGTAATGTAGGATGCTCTTTTGGAGTGGTTCCTTCCCTTCCTTATATAGACTTCTTGGGGGAACAAGCCTTATGCTTTTAATGAGTAAAGTCCAACTTTGTGAGGTGGAAAAGGAATACACAGTTCTCAATCAAGCCTTGAATTTCTCTCAATCAGATGTCTTCCATGTGCAGTCAAATGTAAGGCTATGATTTGCAACTCTTGAATACTTAACTTCTAAAAATAAAACTATATACAAGCTATAAAATGAGAGAAAGATGTAGAGTGGAGTGTAGTGTAATGTGTGGGATTAAGTTGGCAATCTTGACTTAGTTTAGGATTCCCCACTGTAGCACGGCGTGCTGATTAGCACGGTCTGGGCGTGCGCGCCTTTGGAAGTCTTATGTAATAACAGTACGGGCGTGCTGATTAGCACGGGCACTGTAGCACAGGCGTGCTTAATGAATTTTTACCTCATTTTTATCATTTTCTTGCAAAAACCCTGCATTTTTCCTCAAAATCAAGTTTTTTACCTCATTTTTGCCATTTTCTTGCCAAACCCTACATTTTTCCTCATTCAAGTGAGTGTGGTTTCAAGGAAGCATTTAAATAAAATACATAATCAATCATTTACTAAAACTAATTTAAATAAAGTTAAATTAAATAGAAATTTTATCAAAATCAACAATAAACAATACTATTAAAAACGAACACTATTCACTTACCACTCTTTGAACTTCCCTTCTCCAGTAGCACAATCAAATTCTTACCAACTTATCTACAATATCACTAAGTAGAGACTGGTGAATAACAATAAGCCTGCAAGTAATTCGTACTTACTTGGAGAGACATTGAGGTTGGCCTAATGGTATGGAGGAAGTAAAGGATATCCAAGGAGTGATCGAAGACAGACTGAAGTAAAGATGAACAATGGGAAGTAAATGCACTTGATTACGCAGTAAAGTCAGGTCACAAATCCAAGATAAATGATGGACAACTTAGCTCAAATGATACCTCAATCTGTTAAAGGCCATATCGCGTAACTTAATACCCAAGCTTGTTCTTTTTAATGCCAAAATAATAAAATACCTATCACATTTACACTTTGCTCTTTTCTACTCAATTACAAGTAAGTCCCCTAATAATTCCCCTTCTACCCCAACCAGGTTTGTCAACTCGACTCGACTCAAGCAAATGAGCCTCGAAACTCAGTAGAGATGGTCACAGTTCTCCTCCTAAATAAAAAAAAAACTTACGTCCCGAAGTTATACCTCGTTGTGAAACAAACCTGCGGATTACTGGTTGTGCATGTTTCTTCCTCAGATTCCCAAGTTGCTTCTTCTGTCTTGTGATTCCTCCAAAGAACTTTAACCAATGCTATCTTCTTGTTCCGCAATTCTTTAACTTCTCTGGCTAGGATTTGAACAGGTTCTTCTTCATAAGTGAGATCCGGCTGAATTTCAATCTCTTCTGCTGATAACACATGTGACGGGTCTGATCTGTATCTCCTTAACATGGATACGTGAAAGACATTATGAATTCGATCTAGGGTGGAAGGTAATGCTAGGCGATAGGCTAATGGTCCTACACGTTCAATAATCTCGTATGGACCAATGAACCTAGGGCTAAGCTTACCCTTTCGTCCAAGCTTACCCTTCGTCCAAACCTTCTTTAGGATCTTCTTCCATGGTGAACTTTCAGAAATACTTTATCACCCGATCGAATACCTCAATATACTTTGCTCTTTTAAATTCCAGCAAAGGTTTCTGGGTCAAGTTCCCACTTCTGCTATTCTATTCAGCCGTTTTTCTCGCATTTGATTTCCACTTTCCTTCCGTTTCTCGTAACCAGATTTGGACCCAAAATCTTCTTCTCAACTCGAGTTCTGTCCAACACACAGGGTTGTTCCTGGCATTGTCTACCATACAATGCTTTCAGATGGTGCCATTTTAATGCTCGATTGAATAGCTGTTTTGTAGGCAAATTCCATGAGAGGTACATATATGTCCCAACTGCCTTCAAATTCTTAACACATGATCTTCATCATGTCTTCCGGATCTAAATGAGATTCTCTCTGATTGGCCATCGTTTTGAGGATGAAAAAAGCAGTGGCTGGAATGAAATGCAACTTTTCGTTCCTAATGCTTCCTGCAGTTACCCCAAAAACTTCGATGTAAACCTTGGATCACGATCAGATAATAAGGATGATGGAACTCATGTAGTCGAATATTTCATCTAAACATAATTTCTGTAACGTTGTCTAGCTAACTTGTCTAGAGAATAGTCCATCTTAACTGGTAGAAAGTGTGCGGACTTAGTTAATCTGTCCACAATCACCCATACTGCATCATGCTTCCGCTGCGTCTGTGGTAAGCCAGTAACAACATCCATCGTGATCTGATCCCATTTCCATGTTGGCACTGTTATTGGATGAAGTAACCCGGATGGCAGTTGATGTTCTGCTTTTACCTGTTGACATGTTAAACATCTTGTTACAACATGTACAATATCGTTCTTCATGCCCGGCCACCAATAGCCTTTTTTCAAATCTTGATACATCTTGGTGCTACCTGGATGCATTGTATATGGACTGTTTGGATGCATTGTATATGGACTGTTATGAGCTTCATACAGAATCTTCTGTCTAATCTCCCCTGTCTATGGTACAACAACTCTGTCGTCATAGAATAAGACTCCACTGTTATCTAATCTGAATTTCCCACCATGAGCTTCCTGTACTTGTTTCACCCATAGTGCTATTTGTGCATCTGTCTTCTGTGCTTCTGCAACTTCCTGAACCCAAGATGGTTATACTTGCATCTGTGCTAGAATATCTCCCTGCTGTTGCAACTCCATGCTAATTCTCATTGCTCTCAAAGCAAACAATGATTTTCGGCTAAGGGCATCGGCTACCACATTAGCTTTGCCCGGATGGTAATTAATGACATACTCATAATTAGCCAGAATCTGCATCCACTTCCGTTGTCTGGAATTCAAATCTTCTGTGTCGGTAAATACTTTAAACTCTGATGATCTGTGTAAATGTGACACTTCTCACCGTACAGATAATGCCGCCATACTTTGAACGCTAACACAATGGCTGCCAATTCTAAATCATGGGTTGGATAATTCAATTCGTGTGGCTTCAATTGTCTGGAGACATAAGCTACCACTTTCCTGTCTTGCATGAGTACACATCCTAACCCAATATGAGAGGCATCACTGTAAATCTCAAAGTTTACCTGAACAACTGGCTGCGGTCAACCACTGGTGCTTGCAGTGCAATTTTTTCTTCCAAAGTGATCAAAGCTCTGCTGTCATCTATCATCCCATTGGAATTACAACTGCTTTTCTTCATAATCTTGGTAAAAGGTGATGCAATTAATAGAGAATCCCTTTACGAAACCTTTCTTGTAATAACCGGCTAAACCCAGGAAAAACAACTTTCGAACATTCTGTGACTTTCTGTTTTTTTCAACATAGCTTCTAATCTTCTTAGGATCCACTCGTTGGATCCACTTTGATACCCTCCGATGACACCACATGTCCTAAGAAAGAAACTTCTTCCAGCCAAAACTCGCACTTACTGAGCTTGGCATACAGCTGTTTATCCCTCATGGTCTGAAGTACAATCCGCAAATGTTTATCATGTTCAACCTTGTCTCTAGAGTAGACCAAAATGTCGTCTATAAACACCACCACGAACTGATCTAGATATGAATGAAACACGCGGTTCATGAGATCTATGAAAACCGCCAGTGCATTTGTGAGACCGAATGGCATGACTAAAAATTCATAGTGACCATATCGGGTCCTGAATGCAGTCTTAGCGATATCTTCTTCCTTTATCCGCAACTGATGGTATCCCGACCTAAGGTTGATCTTAGAAAACATACCTGCACCTTTTAGCTGATCAAACAAATCATCGATTCGAGGCAATGGATACTTATTCTTGATTGACAGTTTGTTCAGTTGTCTGTAGTCAATGCACAATCTGAATGATCCATCTTTCTTCTTTACAAATAATACCGGTGTGACATCCTACCGAGTCGAGTCTTAGCATGGAGTCGAGTTGAACCAAACCCGGTTGGGGTAGAATGGGTTATTAAGTGGAGTTACTTGCTGGTTGCCATTTTGTTAGGTGCAATTTGATACTGGTTGGCTGCTTCCAGGATTAGACGATCTATTGGTTAAAACCCTCCACTTCCCTCCTTGGCGTAACCCTTGGTAACTCTTCTGGAAATTACATCTGGATAATCACCACACTGTTGGTATGTCTTGCACTTTGACTGTTCTTGCTCTGCTTGTATGCACGATACCAAGTATGCTTCACAACCCTTCTGAATTTAATCTCTTTGCTGCCTGGCTGATATCACAATTACCCAGAAAAATCTCGCCGCTTCCCGACCCTACTATTATCTCCTTCCCCCTGCTTAGTATATAATGTCACCTTTTCTTTGCACAATCAACTATAGCCTGATGTCATTGGATAGCCAATCCATACCCAGAATAAACATTTCAAATTCTCTAAATGGCAACTCCATAAGATCTTCTGGAAACTCTTTTCCATGATATAACAATTGGGCATCCTTCGACCACTGTATTGGTTTTTACTACATCCACCTAGTGGATTAGTTAACTACCATACCCTGACTCACATATGCAACTTTCTAACCCCTTTAACCCAAGGTTTAGGTGCGCTAGTGTATCGAATTGTGATGATCCAGGATCAAGTTAAAGCATAAACTTGTTATTGACCACATAGAGAAAACTCACCAACTATTTTACATCTGGAGCTTCCTCCTGCTTCCCTTGGTTCGCACCTTTAGCATAAACCCTGGCGTGGACCTCTAGTATCAGGGTCCGTCAACAGTCTCTTGATTGCTGTCTCTGCCCTCCTGGAGCTCTCACCTCAACCTCTGCCTGTTATGAACTGTGTAAGGAACTCTTGCCCTCTTAGGACAGTCTTTCTTCTGATGGTCTGATGCTCCGCATAGCCAACCATTTACCAGTCACCAACCAACACTCTCCACCATGTCGGTCTGCCCAGCAATGCTCACAAGGTGGAAAAGGATAACCGCTGTCTCTGCACCTCTCTGGTGCCGAGTATCTACCAGTTCCTCTGCCTGAACCTCGCGCTACCACCGGCGGAACTAGCCAAAAACTGATACCGCTGGCATATTAGCACCCCTAGCTGCGCCTTGGCTAAGGAAGGTCTAGAACCAGCTAACTACTAGCCACCTCTGAATCTCTTGTTTTTCTGACTGATAGCTACTAGGTGCACCTCTGAGTTTGGTTCTCTCCTCTGCTGAGTCTGCTGGCGTCTGGTACACTGAACTGGCCTGGATTCGCTCTATCTCCTGAGCTGCCTCTACCAAGCTGAGAACTCTCTGAATCTTTGGAAGTACCACTTCCCATCTGAATCTCATCATTCAGCCTTCCTGAAAGCTTTTACACCTTGGTCGGCTTCTGTAGCACTATCCCTCTTACCATACCGGCTGAAGCCATTTTGGTAGTAAAAATTCTCTTCATATTCTGAAACTGACGCAGTCTGTTCTGTCGAAGGTATGTAAGAAGTCCTTCACTTCTCGCAATCTAGGTATGCCTCTGTGATGAACTTCTTCTGAATTCGTCCAAGAAGAATTGCCAAGTACCTGATTCTGTTGATACTCGACTGTGAACAGTAAGTCCACCAGTATTATGCTTCATCTATTAGCAATGATTGCACCAAATCAATTTTGTCTTCTTAGTGTTACACTATAAATTGGTCAAAACTTCTGATGTCCCATCTAACCAATACTCAGCTATTCTGGACTATTCATCCTTTACTGGCACTTGAATTTCCTTCGCACCATATTTCGAAGCTTCTCCAATGGGGCTTTTCTTTCTCTTTCTATTACGACTGTGCTGCTTGCGGCATCACCCCTGCAATCTGTCGAAAAGTATCTGCAATTTGCTTTAACAGCAACCTCCTGACCTGGTGCTACTGGAGCCTCACCCTCCACTGCCCTGGAGGCGTGTGACTCGCTCTGACCTTCTTGTGAACATTCCCTCCTAAAAGAAACAAACAAACTGCTTAGTTCATCAGGGTAGACATGGCATGCTACACTTATACTAACTTAATGAATGCAAGCCCAGGGAACTGAACCTAGGGCTCTGATACCAAAATTTGTTAAACATTCCCTTTCTCGGTCCACCCGTAAAAACCCGAATAAACCGAGGACGAGACGCTACAAACTGGGTTGACTGTATGTCCTTACATGCCATCAAAAAGGAATAAACCAAAATTGAGTTTCTACGCCTGAAGACGAGTCTTCTACAGAATGAACGGCAGCAGGTTGTAAACGGACCCTCTACGGACCAGTCTCAAAACCTGCGAGTTAAAACAGGTAACTCGCTGAGCAAATAAAAGCTCACTGGATATCTCAACATAACAAGAAATAATAAGCACATACATGTATAGAAAATAAACCATGTAAACGATCTGGATAATTAAACATATAAGCACATTATAGCATGATACTTGCTGTTTATTATGCTGATGATTCATTGAATCTGTTATGGCTCCATAAGGTTATAGCGAAAACCGAGGTGATAAGAAAAACCTGTTATTTAAACTGGATGAATACTGTATACTTGGGGCTGCTATGGCCATATAATCATATCCACTCAACGGCCTGTAGCGGAGAGTAACAAACTGTATGAGCGCAGATCTGCTAATCCTATGTCGCACATGGCCTTATCGACATGTTTCTAACCTAACCTCAATGGAGCATAATGTTGGTATGTCAATAATATAACACAACATCATAGAAAATAGTTCATCACTTCATAAATCATATGTTCATATGAAAGTTCACATCATTTGCATCTTGATGTTGTTTTAATCCATGTTCTAATGTGTTTTTTGTTTTGAAATATTGGATGCATACCAAGTTGAGCAAGAACCCAATTACATAGAAAAAGAAGTCCAAAAATGCAGGAAAAAGCCAAAGTCGCGAGCGCGCCTGTGGAAAGTCGCGAGCGCGGATGCAGAAAAATAAGAGACAGGTGTTAATCAGCACAAGTCGCGATTCACGTACTGTGAGAGTCGACGAGCCGTAGTTGCAAAATGATAAGACAGTGAGTTTTCATTGCCAACTACCGATGCGCGCCAAGCAAGTCGCGAGCGCTTCCAAGGCAAGGGCCAAACTTCCGCGAGCGCGCACTTGAGAGTCGCGAGCGCGTAATGTGCCAATTGAGAGTCAGAGAGTTTGAAGTGCAAGTCGCGCATGCGCGCATGCCAAAAAGTCGCGAAGCGCGCGACGTGCTTCCAGCCTACCTAGTGCCAGTCGCGACCGCTGTTTCCAGCCTGCGCAGTCTGTACTCTTTTGGGTCATAACTCTTCAATATACAACTCCAATTTGGATGATTCAAAAATCCATGCAAAGCTAACACATAAGAGAACAAAAATAACTCCTTCTATGACACTTCCTAATTCCGATCATTAAATGGGGTCAAAATCAACATGAATCCTCCCCTGTTTTCAACATAAACTCTAATACCTCCCCTGTTTTCTCACCACTACCATTCTCCAATCATTGAAGCAATATAATTGTCCTCAATAGCAACACACCACCACAAATTCTCACTGACAAAGGAAATGATAAAAATCAAGAGATATCAAACCTACTCCAAAAACGCAGTGAAGCTCTGTTTCTAGCTTCTTTTCTCACACTCTTTGAACTCCCTTCTCTATTACAACATTCAAAATTCTTACAACTTATCTAGCAAATATCACTCAAGTAGAGACTGAATAAAATAAAGGCTTGCAAATTAATTCTACTTTACTTGGAGGAGGAATTGAGGTTGCCTAATTGGATGGAGAAGTAAAGGAAATGAAGGAGAGTGAAGAAGATGGAAGAGCAAGATGAACAATGGGAAATAAAATTGATGATTACGGGTAAGGTCATCAACAAAATCAAGATAAATGATGGCAAACTTACTAAATGATACCTCAATTGTCAAAAGGCTATAACTTGATACCCAAGCGTTGTTCTTTTAATGCATTAAATCCTAATCCTTACACTTTGCTCTTTTCTCGCTCAATCAAGTAAGTCCACTAATAATCCCATTCTACCCCTAACCGGGTTTGGTTCAACTCGGGACTCAAACTCAATGCAAGACTCGACTCAATGCAAGACTCGGACTCAGTAGGCATTGTCACAGATGGGGCGAGATCGAACGGCGGAACCAAAATCCAATTGAGCTCAGCAGGCAGATATCGCCAGCATATACATAATACGTCAAGAACAAAAAACTATTGTCCAGTTCCTAAATTGGCAATCGATCGATGATATAAATCAAATAAAAAGAGAAATTTTAGACAGGACCCATTACCCTCACCGGAAGCCACCCTACATCATTGTTCCGGAAAGAGGCGGCACGTCTTCATACATTTTAGGACGCCTCTAGTGTCTTGTCACAACAGGGCATAGGAGCACGGCTTAGTTGCAACAGGATAAAGCCAATGGTAATTGGCGGCACAAGGGATAGCGATGGTCAGGCTCCACGGGCAAGCCAGCGTTATCTTTGCCGCTTAGATAAGGCTAAAACTCAAGTGTACTCCGACTGTGGGATGATGTGAACACACAAAAAAAAATTATTTTCGGATTGTGGGATATCCCGATTGGTGAATGATGGAACATAAAAGGATAGCCAAGCCAAGGAGGAAAAAAGTCACCATCGCCGTCATTCAACCCTTGAGCCTTACCAGCAGCGGCGGTGCCGTGGCCAATGGAGCATCGGAGTTGGAGGCAGCGTGGGGAAGGCTTATGGCGGCTAGGGTTGAAGAGAGTGTTAATATGGGTTATAAGGATTAAAGGGTTCTAGGGATTTTTCCTAAGTCCTTCCAATTTGGCCATAATTACTTTCTGCCATAATTTATTACAAATTTGACCCAAAAAAAATCTGTCTTTCTGCAAATGTTGGTCCGAAATTTATTAACCACTAAGAATGGCATCATGGATTTTTGATTTGGCAGCCATTGACACCCATGAATTCGATGCCAAAGCGATATTAAAAAACAGTCCAAAACCCACAAAGACACAGTCGAACAGGCCTAATGGGGAAATTAGTTCTTGTAGAGGGCAGTCGGGTCTATTGAAATATACCCAAACTTAAAACTGTCAAAATTGTCTTTATGTCCTTACTTTCACATTCAAAATCGCTATCTATTAGTCTTGTAACAAAGGAACTTAATTGTACCATGCTAATGACACCCACTTTCTGTTATACTATAGGGACATCAGGACAGTGCCCGATTATTGGACTGCACTGAGCACCAAGGGCTGCTACTACATGGATTGAAGTTTCCCAACATGTACTGTGATCCTAGCACATGGAACTACGGACTCGAGAAGCTTGCTTTGGCACCGGAGATTAGGGGCATCCAGAAGGCCAGCAATTGTAAAGTTCAAACGACAAAGTCGCCACAAATTGTCACTTTTTGAGATCAAATCATCCACAATGGGTTAATAGCCTAAACTCTTAAATCTATAAAAAATTGCATGTAGACTGTGTTTTGGCCAAAAAAGCCACAGGACAGATTTTCAGGCCAAATAATTACTAGGGTTGATTTACCTTTTTCATAGTCCATTCTGAATGTGTGGGGTCTAGCACCTTTGTCATGGGAGGAAACTGTTTTTCGTTATTTTTGATATTTGTGGTATGATTTACTCGCATGACATGGTATATCTTTGAAAAAAAACAAGTCAGAGGTTGTTAGATAAATTTATCTTATTATACCATGATCCCCAATTCCTAAGACAATTCAATTTTGAAGATCCGACAACCGAGGGGGGGGAATTTTGTTCAACAACAGCATGAAACAATTTTTCAAACAAAAAGGATTAGTTACATCAAAGCTACTTGTCCTCATACTCCTGAACAAAATGGTGTTGCCGAACAGAAAAAAAAACAGATTCTCCTTGAAATGACCCGAGCTCTTTCTATTGGAGTCTCGGTCCCTAAAATTTTTTGGCCTGAAGCTGTAGCTACTTGCCACCTAATCTTCTTAAATAGACTCCAACCAAAATTCTTTGACCTTTCAAACTCCACTTCAAACCTGTGCCCCAATTTTACCAAAAAATTCCCCCAACCATAACTCTTCAACCACGAATTTTTGGTTGCTCTGTCTTTTGTTTACATTCCAAACTGAAAGATTTCTAAATTTGACCCATGTGCAGAAAAAATGTGTATTTGTTTGGGTATGGTTAATTAAAAAGGAGGTTACCGATGCTATAATTCATAAAACCAGTCATATGTTCACCACAATGGAATTGTGATTTTCCTTGAAACCGAATACTTTTTACTACCCAACTCAGTGAGTCAGGGGAGAAGGAATATATGGACAAACCACTGAGTTGGCTTCCAGAACCAGTTGGTCCCCACAGGTGGATTTGGATCTTCAAAAGGAAGAGAACCCACAAGTAACAGAATTAGGAAGGAAACAGTATATGGGCCAACTTCAGATAACTTCATAACAGTCTGTGGAAGCCTGAGTGTCTCAGAAGAATACTATTCTTAACTTGATATCCGAGGTAAGACGAAACTAAAACTCCCGAGTCTCCTTTTTGTTTCCACTAATTCCCAGTAACTGTGAGGACTGTAGTAGAAACCAGGTTGGCAGAAACAGGTAAGAACGATATGTATTACACGCAGAAGCAAAATAAGGGGAGTTCACCTAATAGATACTCTCGCAGAAAAAGAATCCGGAGTCCAGATACCCAGTAGCAAACATAACCAGGGGGTTTATCCAGAGAAAAAGAAGCCAAGCATTTATCTCAGCTAACTGTTTGGAGAAAAGATTCCCACCACAGTAGAACATGCGTTGAATTTAGAAAAATGGACCAATGCAATAAAAGAGGAAATAATGCTTGATTTCCAGAACCACACATAGGGAGAAATGTGCTTTACGATAGGAAAGAAACCAATTGGGGTGTCGCGTGGGTCTTCCCACAATTAAAGCAATTAAGCCAAATGGTTCCATTTGAAAGGTACAAGGCACGGTTAGTGGCAAAAGCGATATACCCAGACTTTTATGGCATGATTACTCAGAGACCTTTTTCACAGTAGCAAAAATTGACACTATCAGGGTATTGTTCTGCAATAGCACACAAACAAGGGATGGCCACTTCATCAGTTTTTGATGTGAAGAATGCCTTTCTGCATTGGGATCTGAAAGAAGAAGTTTACATGGAGGCTCCACCAGGTTTTCACAGAAGGAATTCCAAAAGGGGAGGTGTGCCGATTTGAAAAAATCACTTTATGGACTTAAGCATTTCACCTAGAAAGCCCTGGTTTGGTAAATTTACACAAGCAATGAAGGGATATGGGTCCTTCAAACAGAAGTAATTCCGAATCACACTTTGTTCCTGTGAACGGAGAGGCAGACTTGTAACTATTGAATCATTTATGTTGATGACTATGATCATTTACAGGGAGATAAACATGGAAAGAAATTACAAGCTAAGGAAAAACCTGTTCATAGAGTTTTGAAATGTAAAGGACTTGGGAAGACTGAAGTATTTTCTCGGAATTCAGGTTTCTAAGATAAAAAAAAAAAAAAAGGATTTTTATATGTCACGAAGAAGAAATATATTCTGGATCTCGTTGGTAGAGACGGGGAATCGATCGATTGGTAAACCGGCTGACACACCAATGGTGGTGAATCATGGTACTGAAGATAGTGCGAAGGAGCAGAACTACCAGATAAGGAGAAAGTATCAAAGTTAGTTGGAAAATTTATATATCTCTCACATACTCGTGGCCAGATAAAAGCTTATGCAGTCGGAGTAGTAAGCCAGTTTATACATCAAACCCCAGACAACCACATGGAAGCTGTATGGAGATATGTAAGGTATCTAAAAGGACATCTGGGACCATGGTGTTTTGTTCAAAGCAAATGGACACCTAGAAAATACAGGGGTATAACTGACGCTGACTGGCAGGCAATCCAGTGGACCAGAGATCCACATCAGGATATTTTACTTTTGTGGGGGGTAACTTAGTCACATTACAAGGAGGCAAAAAGCAAAAAGTTATAGCTTTATCCAGTGCAGAGGCCTTTGAATTCGAGGAAGTGGCATGAGTTTGACTGAAATATTGTGGTTGCAAAAATTGTTAATTTGAAATTGGGTTTCCAACCATCTGAGGCTTGCAGATAATGTGTGAAACACCGGGCAGCGATTATTATTTCAGAAAATCCAGTACAGATGATGAGACAAAACATGTTGGAAGTTAATAGACACTTCATAAAAGAAAGTTAGATCCAGGTGGTTGGTAGAACTAACCTTCTCTACCGTACGGCTCTGAAGATCAACTAGCAGATATATTAATGAAGGTAGTGAATGGAAGAATCTTCGGTGAATTTTTGGGTTAAGTTTGAGCATTGGCGAAAATCCCCACTACTCAACTTGAGGGGGAGTTCATAAGAAAGAAATAGAGAATATGTGGATCAGATTTTCATCATTTCCCAAATCAGTATACATAAACTAGGGAATTAATTATAAGGAGGAGAATAATTATCTTTTATTGTATTTCTCCTTGTTAGTAGACCTTGTCTACCTTAGCTATATTAAACAGTTGTAAAGCAACAAAAAAATACAAAAAAAAATTTCAAATTTTTCAATTTTTTTTTACAGGATTCCTTTCAAAACTATGTCTCAAAATCATTATTACTATTGACAAAAAAACCACCAAAACGAATTGTGTTTTTTAGTGAAAGACAAATTGAGCAACTTAAAATTTTCAATTTATATTGAAACCACCAATTGGAATCAGTTGATTTTAATACAAAATAAAATTATTGTTTATCATATGACTACATTTTTTGACTGCTTATTAATACGGATTACTTTTTCTATTGCACTGAAACCACCAACTCAATTGCGGTCTAGTGCAACATTTTCTCTTCCATTCGGATAAGGATTAGATTTTGGTAAATATTTTTGAAATGGCATTTAATTGGAAAATAGTTTATTGGAGAGGCACTATTTTTGTGCAAAAGCCCCTTTCTTTTTTATTTAAACAAATGAAATATAATGGCAACTTGGACAAGGCATCTTTTTATTTTTTATATATAAAAAAACAGATATTGTTAGTTTTAATGGAAACGAAGTTCAATTTGTCCCATAAATTTGCAAACAAATATTAGTTTACACCAAAAATTAATTTTTAATACATATCCTTCAAATTTACACCAAAAGAACAAAAAAAAAACTCAGTTTTACTGCTTTAAAAACTTAATTTTCCAATTTAAATCAAAATATAATTGGAAATACTTATTTTTAGGTAAAAATAGAATTAAGAAATAATTAAATAAAAAATATTTATATAATCAAATTTTTTGTTTAATTATTTTTTAAATTAGATGATTAAAAATATATATTTTTATATAATATTATTATGTTTTAAATAATTTTTTTTCTAGTTTAAAAATTTTTAAATAATTTTTATTTGTTGGAAATATTTTAAATTATTTTTTATGAAAACTGTAGGACTTTTTGTTCGATCTCATTCAAATTCAATGGATATTAAAAAAAATTGATATTTTTAAAAAATAAATATTGCTTTTTAATTGAAGCGGTAAATTGAAGCTTTATTCGCTTTAAATCTATATATAATTACGCGCCAAAACTGTGACTGCACTTGATTAAATATATTCATCTCGTATCATAATTAACTATATGTGTTTAATTGTAAACTTCTCACTTATACAAAATGCCAGATGGAAAAGCTGCTGCTGCTCTCATTTAGAAAGAGAATTGAAATGTGCAAAGCTATTGTGTGAATGAAGATGTCTCCTGTGGACATCAGACTTGAGTTGCATTTAAAAGTTCGAGTTTTTATCGAATGAATGTGGTTGGTCGTTTCAAATTTTCCTACGATTGGTTAAAGCTATGTAGTTTACTTGATCTTCCAAATTAAATTATGAACTAATTTCAATTATCATGAAATACAAAGTTTCTTCGGGATATCTATGAAGGCTTCTGTTAGTAATATCATCGAATGAATATTTAGGATGCGATTATTGTTGTAATTTTAAAAAAATGTTTAAATAATTATTGAACTATTCAATTCGCCCATTATTTTATTACTCTGTTTTTATAATATTTGTCACATTTGGAATTTTCACGTCTCTTAAGCAGAAACCATTAAATTGTGGTCTTAAGACAATAAATTATGAGGTAAATTGGCTATTTACCCTTAATTTAATGTTAATCTTTAAGAAAATCATTAAATTGAAGTAATAATTATTGGTTACAAAAGGGTAAACATTTGAAAAAAGATTTATTATTCCTCGAAATGACAAAATGTAAGAATTATTTTGAAACAAACTATTTTCTCAAATGTAACATATTATGGAATAGAAGATAGTATTATGTTTAAAATTCATAAAAGCATAAGAGACATCAAGAGCTCCATTGTGTTTAATAGTATTGTTCTCTTACAAAATCTTAATTTTTTTGCTGGGCTAAGTTAATACCGAAATACTCAAATTTTAGAAGAGTCACACTCCCAAATAGATGGCCAACATCGGATTCAAATATGAAATCTCCATAATTCTCCTTTATAAATATATTAGGCGATAACCTACACTTCGCACGTCTGTATAATATTTAGGTTTTAAATTTCAAGTGCAAAATGTAAGATTGTTGTACTGGTAGAATGCAAAACTTCATTTTTCTAGGAAGAAGCGACTGGAAAGATATTATTAGAAATAAATGTAGAACTTAATAGAATGATATTAAGTACTTGATTCTGTTTTTTTTTTTTATAATATTATATACAGATTTTCAAACATTGAAGAGTTATGTAAATAGAAAAACATATAAAATATTTAATATTTAATTCGATTATTGGAATAAAACAAATTTAGATTATCTTTTATTGCACACACTTGCCAATCTCATGCAAAAGGTAAATTTAAAACAAAACTAAAATTAGGCAAAATACAAAATGATATATGGAAAATTGAACTAAATAAAACTAAGTAAAAACAAAACAACACAAGCAATAAAAGAACACAAAAATGTTTTTAACAAAGTAACCACCATATTAAATTTTCAAACAAAGTCAGAAAGAAATAATTTAGAAATTTTTGAAAAAAAAGGAGAAATAGAATAGTGAGCTAAAAAAAAAGAATTCTCAAGCTTTTTCTTTTATCATGTACTCTATTTATAAACATCGAATTTTAATTTCCTAACATATAAGCCAAAACCATTAATTCCATGTCAACCTAATTTTAAATCAAAATAAGAAAAACAGTAGTCAGTCCGTTCAGTTTTAATTTGAATCATGCGAACTGTCTAGTAATACAAACAATAAAATAAATTTAAAAGGTCCCGAAATATTATTGACATGGGAAAATCCAATTTATCATTGAAAAGGAAGAAAATAAAACTTATACCTAGACTATTCATCAGGCTTATTTTTCTTGTTCTAAACATGTGAAGACCCCAATTCTTGAAAAATTGATTCCGGCTAAGAAAAGGAAATTTTACCATCTCTTTAAAAAGAAAGTTCTTTTGTAGATTTTTTTGTCTATGATTAAATGAACAATCTAAAAAAAGAGAAACTGCAATCAACTCAATCCTCTAGATGGAAAGGAGATTTTAGTTAATCTTAGTTTCAATTTATTCAAATGAGAAGAAAGAGAAAAAATTTGGCGAAATGCAATTAGGTAAGATGAAAGATTTGGAAACAAAATGTAGGTTTATTTTAGTATTTTTATATCAATTTTAAATTGTAATTGCGATTGATCATATAAATTTAGAAAAACTAAATTTTTAACGTGTAAGGAAGTTTAGGAAGAGTTTTTAAAAATTGTTAATGATGATTTATTAAATTTGAAAATTAAATATGAAACGTCTAAAGAACAGTAGAATGGATCTTCTCTC
>NW_023591453.1:1926669-1944327 GCF_014843425.1 Jatropha curcas | reverse complement strand
TCCGGCTAAAAATTTAAAAGCTTCTATATAAATTCACCACCTAAACTGGTTGTACACAACGTACGCAGATGAGGTGTAAAATTACAATTTCAAGTAACATAATTTTGCCATGTTGGATATCATGCAATAAAAAATTCATGAATTGAGTCAAATCAAACGTAAATCGAACCAAATCAGCAACTAGCTAGAAATCTAAAAATCCCTATTTTGCTCTAACCCAAAATCCCTTCTTCCTCTTCTTGATCGCACCACAGCCCGCTCCCCTATCCCCTTTTTTTTTCGTTCACCAGAGCTCAAAGCTCCGTCGATCTGACCACCTCACATCACCGGCAGCACCTCTGGTCACCGCCTTTGCCTTTGTTCTTGTTCAAGCAGCGCTAATGAGAGAGACAGAGGGCCTTGTCGATCGAGACAGTCCTTTTTCTTATTTCTTTTGGCGTTTCCGGTGACCTGAGCTCAAGTCGCGCCGATCAGAGCTTCTTGTCGCCGTTCCTCCGCCGCTCAATCCATCTCCGCGCTCTCTCTTTCTCTTCCGGCGAGCGCAGTAGAGAGCGAGTCGTATTCTGGCTTTCTGGTCGATGCAGCCCGCTTCAGCACTACTCTCTGCTTCTCCAGCAAGATCGGCCACAAGCCGGCGAGACCAATCAATAATTTTTTTTATTATATATACCGAAATTCGTTGCTGTATTTTTTCATTCAATAATTTCCTAAGATATAGAAGCAATTTTAGATTGATAATAATTTGATATCTGATATTATTTTGATTATATATATCTGGATATTAATTTGATTATTAATATATATATATATAAGACTAGTAGTATATATTCATGTTTGATTTGTTGTCCAAATTTAAGATTTCTTTATCAAGTTATTCAAATGATTTTATTTGTTATATATATATATATATATTATGTTTGATTTGTTGTCCAAATTTTAAGATTTTTTATTCAAGTTATTCAATATTTCAGATCTGCAAATTCTATATATTTTACCTTTGAACCTTTAAAATCAATTGTTTGGGTGAGAGGAGATGAAATTGGTTTGATAAACAAGTAGGAGGAGAGATGCGATTGGTTTAGTTTGAGAATAATCCAAGTCCAGCGTAAATTTACAGAAAAAAAATAGAATGAGAGAGAAAAATAAATTTAATAATATTCTAATTAACTTAGTAATAAAAAATACTTTTTAATAATTTAAAATGCAATCTAGAAATATTTTTAAAAATTCACATGTAGTAAAAAAATTTACTTTTTCACGCGTTGCTGACCGGATCAACGAGGGTGTAATTTCAGCAATTTATAACTTTAGATGTCATAAGACCGCTTTAAAAGTAGAGGGACATAAAATTTTTTTGTGCAGTTTTGGAAAGGAATTTTGTATACAAAAGTTATTATTATTATTATTTTTATTTATTTATTTATTTATTTTTGAACCGTCCTTGGTCCAAACATTTTACGAAGTAACTACCAGAATTGGCCGCCCACGTTTTAAAACATTTCTTTTTTGTCCACCACTAAATAAAAAAAAAAAAAAATCTCCTGCTAAAAATTAAAAAGCTTCTATATAAATCCATCACTAGCTTCAGATTTCTTCACACTTAGTAGAAAGGAAGAGAGAGGAGAGAAACCAATAGAGCAAAAAAGGACAATGGCTGCAAAATATATGTTCCACACCTCGGTAAATTTTTAGTTTACTAGCAGTATTATTCTGTTTTAACCCTTTGGTTCTGTGGTATGGTCGAGACAAAATTAGAAAAATCCTTGCAGTGTAGAGGCCGCTCCATTGGGCCGGAGCATGCTTCGGGGCGAATGGAAACAGCTGCTGCAGCCTCTCCATAGAGAAAGATGAGAAGTGTATGTCGTGAAAAATTGAAAATTTGCAGGTAAGAGCTCATGGCCGGAGCTGCTTGGGGCGAATGGAAAAGCTGCTGCAGCTCTCATAGAGAAAGAGAACAGTAATGTGAATGCAATTGTGTTGAAGGAAGGAACTCCAGTGACTGCGGACTTTAGGTGCGACAGGGTCAGGGTTTGGGTTAATGAATGTGGTGTGGTGGTTCAAGTTCCTATTATAACCTAGGGCTATGCAGTTTTACTGTATCTTCAAATAAATCATGAAATGATTTCAATTATAATAAAATAAAAGTTTCCTTTAATATATACGAAGGATTGTATTAATAATTTCATTGAATGACTAAATAGATGAATAATTGCTATTGCAATTTAAAAATATTTAAATAATAATTGATCTATTCAATCTACGTCATTATTTATTACTTCTATTCTTGAAAATTAGAATTTACACGTATCAATTTTAAATAATTTCGTTATTTTTAGTCATTTCTCTCCACGCAACGATTTCATCATTTTAAAGAAGAAAGAATTATGAATGTGTGATTGAGCTTTTAATTTATATTTAATAATATGATAAACCTAAGAACGTTCAAATTCATTTGGATAATTTTATTAAACTTTATCATCATTCATTTATTACTTCAACACTACGAAAATATTTAATAACTTAATGTTTTACACTACTGTTAACATTTGTTTTAAAAGGAAAATGAAAGTTAAAAGAACATTCTTCACAAAGGGATTTCAGTGCTGTATACGTGTGACATGTCAAAGTTCTTATAAGGAAAAAGGGATTGATTTTGAAATTTAATTTTTTTTTATTTTACATGTAATGAAATAATTAATTTTATTGATTATATTTAATCTTAAACTTTAAAGCCATAATTTACTTGCACTTGTTTAATTAAAAAAATTGGTTGAGGAGTTGTCTAAGTACAACTAATTGCAAGAAATTTCAAATAATGTTGTCAAGTTTGAAGAATTGAATATAATTCATTTATTTTAATAGTAATTTCAATGTAAAAATCTGTTATCAGTGGGTATATTAATTACTACAAAAAAATGAAAAATTAGCCACAGAAAATTCAGTAGGTAAATCATGAAAATTTTATCGCAATTTAGGTTAACTATTGATTAACGACATAATAATTCTGTCCGTAAAGTCCTTATCGCTAAATTATTACCTACCAATTATCATTCTGTCAGTAAATTACTGACCGATATTTTGTCGCTAAATTTATATTTTCTATCGATAAATATGAGTTTTCTTTATCAAAGAATTTGTTGCTAATTTTGATTAGAAAAATTTTATCGGTAAATTGTCTGTATTTTATCGGTAATTTTATTGGTGCTTTGTCATGAAACGGTTATTATTATCAATTTCTAATTTTCAAAATTAAATTATTTAGTCAAGTAATCTGTGGAAAAACAATCAGCAATTGATCAGTAAATTTGTATAAAATTGGTCGGTTTTATTCATTATATCACAGAGAGTAAACCCACAATAAAACAAATATAGGATTTTTATACAAGACCCAACTGGTACAAATTATTAATCAGACAAATTTGGTAAGTTATCGATCAAAAAGAAATGCAATATAATCATTAATCAGACAAATTTGGGTAAGTTATCGAATCAAAAAAGAAATTGCAATATAACGGCGAAAGAATAGAGAAAAGACAACTTTGATTTTTTTATTTTCTTTCCACTATTCTTATTAACTAAATATATGAATGTAATTAAATTTTTATTTAAAAATTCTGGCCATAAACCCCTTAAAATAAAAAAAACCATTTCAAAATTATTTATTTTTTTTTTTTTTTACCAAATAAAAAGATAAAAAAAATATTTGACCAAGATATTTTTTTTATTTCTATTTATATTTTTCATTTCATTTGGTGAAGATTCCCTTTTTATTCATCTTGTGAGTGGAGGATTAAATTCGATGAAAAAAAGCAAAATGAAATCCATGTGTGGATTTGTACAAATGGCATTACATTCACGCGCGCATATTTCAGATAAGGATTATGCTTGACTTTTCAGCTGTGAATCGATAGGGAACAAGCTATCCATTTTTTTTTGGGCTTTTTGAACGAAAATAATTGGCTTTTCATAAAATTATTTTCTAATTTAATGCTATTTTTAGATTAATTGTCAATTTAAATATCCTGACATGGAGAGAGAGAGTGTTGCACTAAAAAATCGTCAATTTAAGTTGATGGTTTCAGTTGCAATAGAAAAAGTAACTCGTACTCGATAATTAATTAGCAAAAATTAGTTATTATGAATTAAATAATTCAATTTTATTTGGATTGAGGACCATCCAATCAATTGTTGATTTTTTAATACAAAATGAAAATTTTTAAGTTTGTCAATTACCGTTTTCACTAAAACACACAATCTTTTGGTGGTTATTTAGTGAAACTATGAGATGCGTCCACCTATTAATCAGTAAAAAGTACATAGGAAAATAGTATTTTGTTAAGAGTCCACTAGATTAAAATTAGTAATTTCAATTAAAAAAAAATTGTTTTACTCCAATATTTTTCTTAAAACCACACATGATCTAGTGGCTTTTGGATAATAATTATTTCAAGTTAAGCTATGAGAGCAACATTAATTCCTTACACAGTTAAATACCGAGGTAATAAAGTGCCTTCGAGTTGAACTTATTATGACATTTAAAATTTGTTAAATAACTATTTACATGGATAAATTAATCATAATTAATGGTTTACCCACAAGTCTTCCATACACACCTTTAGAGCCTCCTATTTACAACGGGATTTCGATGTACTGCATTCTTTAATACTGTGATATCTTCTCCATGCCTCAATATTATATTAATCAACACTCATGTTGACAAGCTTGAACCACAGTTCAATGGTTGTTACGGAGCTTAAAAAAGGTTAGATGAGTCTATTGCTCGGGTACATCCATCATCTCTAAGGAAATTCATTAAAATGAGTGCCTAGCAGGAGATGTTAGATTCATCACGATGGCCGAAAAGGACACCATAGAGTCATTTGAAAGCATGTTATTGTATATTTAAAATGGGACATTGCCTCACGTATTTTGGGGAGTAAAGAAGTACGAGTTTGATGGGTTGCCATCATCGGAGTGTAATGAATATTTGAATGACATTTCTAATATTACAGATGCGTACACTCCACTCAGGTTGTTGATGCCAGAAGATGATGTGTTGGACATATTTAACGTGATAACGTTTTTCATAATAGTTATATGTCATAGAAGAAGGGGACTTGAGATGTATCGTTCTACTTGTCATTGGTTTCAAATTAGAATATATTCTAGATGCCATTTTCACGTTCCTCCTTCGCCTCTATAGTCTTTTGGTGTTTGAAACGCGAGGAAATTCTAACTAGATAGAGGGGCAAGTTGAAGTCATAAGATGAGTTCGATACGAATTTCTTTCATTTATTGCACCGCAAACAAGCTCAATAATTTTCGACGGAATGTTGATTGATGTTGAACTGTAATATACATGTTGGAAGCCCATCTTGCCTGTAGTAAAAAAAAAATTATGGAATAAGAGCAAAATTTATTATTCAATTAGATTAAGTAATTATTAAGATAAGAATAAAAAGACATCGGAATTAATTATCAAACAAAAAAGGGGTTTCTAAATTTTTTCTGCCACCTCGAAATGAAATCCAACGTCTAGTTCGTTTGCACATTCCAAATGTATTGCCACCAAAAACACCAGATTATATGTGTTTTTGTGAAAAAATATTTTGAGTGAATTAAATATTTTTTTATTTTGAAACCACTTAATTAATCTTGACGTGGGGACTATTACAAAAACACTATTTCTCCACTATACTTTTTGTTGATTAGTAGTTCATATCTCATAATTGCACTAAGACTTATAAATTTGAAATTGTGTGTTTTAGTGAAAAGACAAATTGAAAACTTAAAATCTTTCATTTCGTATGAAACCACCAATTGGATTGGTGTCTCAATACAAAATAAAAAAATTTATTATTTATTCATATAACTATGTTTTATTGCTTGTCAATGTGGATTACTTTTTTCTATTGCACAAATCCAAAACCACTAACTCAATTGGTGGTTTTAGTGCAACACTCTCTCCATTTGAGGAACAATTAAGATTGGTAAGGGATAGTTTTCTCAAATAGCATTAGATTGGAAAATAGTTTTATGCGAGAGCATTATTTTTGTTAAAAGCCCTTTCTTTTTTTATTTAAAAAAGTTGAAACTATTAAATTGGCAACTTGTCAAGGCATCTTTTTATTTTATTTTTTTATTAAAAAAAACAGATATTATTAGTTTTAAATGGAATTGAGCTCAATTTGTCCCATAAATTTTTGCCAATTAATATTTAGTTTTATACAAAAAAATTGAATTTTTAATACAATTACTCCTTCAATTTACCACCAAAAAGAACAAAAAAAAACTCAGTTTACTGCTAAAAAAGAATTTCAATTTAAATCAAAAATTATAATTGAATATTTTATTTAGGTAAAATACAATTAAGAAATATTCAAATAAAAAAATAAAATATTTATATAATCAAAATTTTTCGTTTTAATTATTTTTTTTTAAATTAATGATAAAACCACTATATATTTATAATTATTATTACAATGTTTTTAAATAATTTTTTTTTTCTAGTTTTAAAATTCTTTTAAATAATTTTATATTTGTTGGAAATATTAAATTATTGAAAACTTAGGGGACTTTTTGTTCCTATTTCATCAAATTCAATAGGACATTAAAAAAAAATTGATATTTTTTAAAAAAATTAAATTATTGCTTTCAAGTGAGGGGGTTAAATTGAAGCTTAATCACTTTAAATCCATATATAATTACATATCAACTATTGATTGACTTATTAAATATATTCATTTTTATATCATAATCAATCATGTGTGGTTTAATTAAACTTCTCAATATACCATGCTACATAAAGTCTCGAAATAAAAGAAAATGTTATATTTGCCGGGACACATTCCGTTTGGTTCTTAAAACACCTTATCTTTTGATCTGTTGAATACGGCACGTTGTTTTCCGAGCAGTTACATTGCCGACATGAGATGTCTTTGTCGTGACAAAATTGCTCTAGTTTATTATATTAATAAATGATTGTTAAAAAATTCTTCGGAACATGGAAAACTTGCCAATTAGATTGTGATGTTTAAGTTAAGGACAAATTGCTTATTTTGTTTGTATTTAACAATGCTTATCCTTAAAGTTTGTAGGGTTGATATTTTACAAAAAATTGATTTCTTTATTTCAAACATACCATTTTGTTTGCTTTAAGACAAATTTAAAAGTCTCTATATAAATTCACCATTATCTGTCGTTTTCATCCAACTGGGTGGGAAAAAGGTTTGATATCTAGGCAATTAGTTTTAACCTTGAGTTTTTCTTGTTTTTTAACTTTGTTTTTATGTAATGACATGAAATTTACATGAACATTTGAAAATTTACAGGTAAAAAGCTTGTGGCCAGAGCTTTTTTGCGAGGAGAATTGGGGAAGCCGCGCAGCTCTCAATGAAGAAAAGAAAACAAAAAAATGTGCAATGCAATTGTGGTTAAAGAGAAGGAACTCCGGGTGAACAGGGGCGTCTGGTTGGGTTATTGAATATGGTGTTATTGTTTAAAGTTGCTATTATTTCCTGCGGCTATGCAGTTTTACTCCATCTCCAAATAAATCATGGTGAGAGATTTTAATTTATAATGAAATAAAAATTTCCTTCAACATCTACAGAGATTTTGTATTAATAATGTCATCGAATGAATAATATACTCATCTTTTAGTCATTTCTCTCCCCACCAAAATCATTTGACTTATTTTACAGAAAAAAAAAAAAAAAATTATGAATGCCGTAATTGAACATTTCAGATTCTTCTTTGATAATTTAAGCACCATTTTTTGATAAACTTCATCACACTCATTTTACAAGATTGCTCTTTATGAATTTAGCACATTTTTTTGTGTTCAGGGAAAAGGCTCTAAAGATAGTACTTGGAGCTCACAAATTTTACTATATACAAATTTACATTCCATAATCTTGGAGTTTACGGTGTTTCTTTCTAGAAAATCATTCAAATGATTCTGCAAATTTTTTTGAATTGAAAGATGAAATTGAACAGCATAATTTTCATATTAATAATTCAGACTAACTCCTATAATTTTCTTGGCAATACCAACCAAACATTCTGATAATCTCAATTCAGATTATGCTTATATATGTATCCCCCCACTAATCATTGTGACTAATATTAAGACCTTAATACTATCTTTATTCCATAATATTTGTCACATTTGCGGGAATGCACATTCTCTTTGATAAAATCATAATTTTCTAAAATTACAAAAATTTGAGTAAATTGAACTGTATTACCCTTAATTAATAATATTATGTAAGAAAACTATAAATTGAAGGTAATAATTATTTGGTCACAAAAGGCCAAATATAAAAAAAAATATTTATTTACTCCTTGAAACTTAAAATGTGACAAGTATTTTAAAATAAATTATTTTTTTTCAAATGTGACAAGTATTATGGAGCGCAGAGGGTAATAAACACTAACATTTGAATTTTAATTTTAAAAATTGAAATTTTATATTCAATAATTATAAAAAATGAAAAAATTTAAAAGTTAACTCATTTTCTGAAAAAATATTAATTTAATTTCAACAGTAAACATTTTATCCCTTTTGAAATTTTAGGAGTTCCCACCAATTCAACTCATGAAAGTTGGTTTGTAAGGTTTATAATTAAGCAATTTTCTTAAACTCCTTCTTAAATTTTACTTTCAATATGGCATAGGTTACTGACTAGACTTCCTAGATAAAAATCTATTCTAATCGCCCAGTTAGAAATTGTAAGATATGGGTTTGAAAAATGAGAAAAAAGAGGTCTTTAGGCTTTGAAATCATTCCGATATTTAAATCAGTAAGTAGAACAATAAATAGCTATTAATTTGGAATTGGGAGATATGTTGCTTGCTTATTGCATAGATCATTGCGTCCCTTAAGTTATGAAGTTTTGGTTCCCGCTTATATAGAGGTAGAAAGACCTTGATTAGAGTTATAGTTATTAGAATCCCTTTGTTGGATATATATTTGGAATTACCAATTGAACATTGATTTTGGAAGTGATGGACCGGTTCAATTAAGTGTTCTCAGAGAGATAGAAAAATTAGATCTCTTAAATTCTATTCTGATTCTATATAAAAATATAAATTGGGCCTTATATATAAATTACCGTTAAGTCCCTGATAGATATTTAAATTCTATCAGTTCTGAGAAAAAACAATATTACTAGCATCCTCCCTTCCACCTTTTAATTAATAAACATAAATAGGCATGTACTTTTGTTTTATTTTTAAAGCGGTCATTTAGGATTTTTGAAGTACATCAAAGTTATTTTTTTAATTTTACCCATATTTTATCAGATGTAATTAATTTTATATTTTTTCCTTTTATTTCATTACTTTAATTTAGTTTAAATTAAAATTTTGACAACATAGATAACAAAAGGTTTTGCATTACTATCAAGGCAATGAAAAAATACTCCTCCTAATTAGTGGTGCTTTTAATATGAGATAAAATTAGCATTACATTTTGTAGTAAAATTAATCGGAAAAATTTTTAATTTTAAGGACAATTTAGACCAGTCTAATGTGTTTTTCAATCATTTTTTTATTTTTGTTGAAAAGATGAAAATGTTGACATTAAAGTGGAAATGGGTAATTTTAAGAAAAAAAAGAAACTTGTACATAGTAGAAAGAGACAAACTCGCTACTCTTTTTTCTAAAAGCAAATTCTAAGACAATGTGAGTATTAACAAACTGGCTAAAGTCAAAATCAAATTGATTAAAATCAAAACTAAAAATGTAATTTTTTTTAAAAGGAAAAGATTAAATTGTTCTTTGAAAGTAATTAAATTAACACATTAAAAGATTTCTATTTTTAAAAAACTAATTATGAAGTCCTAAATTAATTTAATTTGTTAATACTTTAATTCCTCTTATCAAAACAGAGGGACCAAAGTTGTTAATAAAATTATTAAGAGAATGAATCAAAATGTTAACAACAATTAATAAATTAGAGACCTTTATTCATATAGTTAAGACTATAATTTTAGAAGTCAATATTCTAGCCTATTACTATGTTAAAAGAGGCTATTTTTAACAGAAAGGGGTTAACGTGTTAACGAAATCATAAATTAAGGACATTTCTAGTTAGTTTTTTGCAATTAAAAATGGTAATACGTTAATTTCCACTATAACTCAATTTATTTATTTTTCCTTTTTAAAGTTGATGATTTGCCATTCAATACTGTTAGATATTTAATAGGGATGCTAGTGTTGCATTTGTTATGATTTAAAATCAAAATGCCAAACTAAAATCAAAACCAAATAAAAAATATTTAAATATAAATAAATAATTATTGTTTACAATATTTTATTACATCACAAGTGTTGAAGTAATATTTTTTCCTTGATAACATTACATATTATTGAAAGTAATTGATTATTAATTGTTATTTAATCTTAAATTTTAAAATCATTAAATTACTTGCATTGTTTTTATAATAAAGGAAATTAGTGACGAAGTTGTTCAAAATAAACTGAGTTGCAAAGAAATTGTTTGGATAATGTTTTCAGAAAATTTAAAGAAATTGTACAAGATAATGACACTATAATTCATTTATTTTTAACGGTAAACTTTATATTCAATTTGAAATTAGTTGTAATTTAGGGGGTTTTTTGGAATAAGACTCTTGTTTAAAATTTTAAAAAATTTCATGGTATCAATTTATATTTTTTTTGGAGTCTTATTAAAATTTATGATATTCAATTCAGGACCTTTATAAAAATTCCATAAAATTTGATGGTAATCATTTTTAGAACTTTTTAAAAGTCCATACAAATCTGATAATGTTTCGAAGGGGGGTGTATTGATCTAGGATTGTGTAAGATTTTAAAAGAATTGTTGAGTTTGATTAGAATTCAAAAATTTTTCTAAGATTTTCACAGATTCCATTAGAATTCTACATAGAGTTTTATTTAAAATTTGATGTGACTATTTTTTATATATTTTAGTTGAATTTGATGGTATTAAAGTGATTTTTATATATCTAATCAAAATGTAATTTTAGGACCTAGTTGAACAAATTAAAAAGTTTTAGAGCACTATTTGAAAAATTGAAAAAATAATCAAGTGACCAAAAAGGTTAAATGTGTCATCATTCTCCAAAATCATTTTTTTTCTTCATTTAAACTATTCAAGTGACAGTGAAAGTCCTGCAATGCGTCAAGCGTCGTTAGGTGGCTATTTCCTAATGCCTCCCAAAAACGTACACGGTGTTTGATAAGGAAGACTATTAGTTTCTTGTCCCTTGACTGAATTGACGACCGTAGATTTTGAATAAATAAATAAAAATATATTAATTTAAAATTGAAAATCAGCAAACCATTGCTACCAGAACACCTGTGACAATACTAGAGCTCGCATAAGAAGGGTAATTTTATAAATTTAAAATTGATGCACAGCCCGTCGCTTGCGACCCACTGAAGGCCTAGTGGTCCAGCCCACAATTAATTGTCATATTGTATTCTTATATTTCTTTGACCTATTTCAAAACGATTTTTTTGACATTTTTTTGATTAAAATTTATTTAATTGAAATCAATGCATCAAAATTTCAAAAAAAAATAACCAAATTAATTTTTGAAAAATTTTGCGAGCACCATTAATTTACTAATGGTTGTTCAAAATATCAAATTCTCAACACATAAATTATTTGGAAACTAATCCAATTAATTAATACATTGTTTACAATCTTTAGGGATAGGGATGGAAATAGTACAAGTTATTTAGGGGTACCCACTTTGCTCTTATTCGTTAAAAGAGGGATATGGATAGTTATTAAAGAGTTTGAATAGATATTTAGATAGTGAAATTACTACTAGTGTGGTATGTGTATAGATATTTAGGCCAATCTGCTACCCATTTACCGTTATATAAAACTGGTTTGGTAGTGGATGACCCTATCTACGGTACCCTATTCCAAGTATTAGTAGGAAAATGTTTTTAAATAAATTCAATTTGAATAATTTAAGATTCGTGGGCCCTTACCTAGTTAAGAGGTTACTTTAAATGGAATTTTGGACAGGATTACGGGTAGTAAAATCGGTAAAACGGATTTGGAATATTGGGTACATTAAAAGATAATTTAAATGGATTTAGAAACGGTATACGTTTAAAAAATTCACAGATTACCACTAAGCTCCATCCTTATTAAGAGGTGAGTTGGATTATGACTTTGTTAGATTTTAAAAGATTTTTGAGAATCTTTGCATTGGAGGTTTGCGGTTTGGTGAATGACTCTTTTTATTTTCATACTTTAACAACCTTAAAATCCAACGAAATTAATTTAATTTTATAAAATTCTTCCAAATCAATATATTAAAAATTTAAAAATTTTTTTAAACTATCATCAAATTTTGTATGGCACTTTTTAAAAATCATAATTAAATACCATCAGATTTTTTTATAGATTTTATAATATAAGAGCCTGAATTGCATTACCATAAGATTTTAATAGACTTAAAAAAAAAAAAATCTAAATTGAATACCATGGAGTTTTAAAATCTTTTAAAATCTTAATAGTATTAACCCAATACATCCTCCTTAGAAAGTTGTTGATTTGGAAGGATTCTATAAAAATTATTGATTTTATTGGATTTTAAAGTGCTTAGATATAACGTAAAAGAGTCATCACAATTCCATTCATCAACCCAAAGATTTTCAAAAAATCTTTTAAAATCTAATAAAGTTTTTAATATAATACACCAGGGTGACAATAATTTTTACTCGACCCGAATGTGACTTTGATCTTAATCTGAATTTATTTTAGCAGGTTTGGATAGTTGGATAAATGAGTTTGGGATTTCATATAGTAATTTTCCACTATTACAGCAAGGTTTGGATCGGGGTTTGGGTTCAAGACTTGGGTATAATTATTACCTGTTATCCGTTTAATAAAATATTTTAAAAAATATTTGAAATAATTAATTTTTTAAAAAAAATTATATTATAAACATCTTTTTAATTATAAAACTAATGATGTAATCATATTTAATATTTATATTATATTTTTATTAAGTCAAAATAATTCATTTATAATTTAAAATTTTACTTGCTTTTTTATTTAGAAAATGAAAATTAAAAAATATGTTTAATGCTAAACCATATTTGGAAACAATAAAATATTTTCATTTTTAGTTTTCACATTCATTTGTTGGTTTATTATTTTATTTTTATATTTTTTCCACCCAATTTCTCTATTTTCACATGCAATACATTTGAACGGACTTATTTTTTTATATTTGAAGTTATACAAAGCGGTAGAAGAAAAAAACATCAGTACTTGTACATTTTCAAGAAAAGTGTTATGACGCACTTAATTTTATTTATTAAAACACTTCAATTTAAAAAATTTATTTTTATTAAACCCTCCAATTTATAAAATAAAATTAATTATATACTTATTAGAATATTTAAAAACTTAAAATTATTATTTCATTACGTTTATACTAAATTATATATCAAATTAATATTTTTTTATAAACAATTAAAATTTTTAAAAATTATTGTTAATGTGGAAAAATATTGGCAATATTTTTAAAAAATTCGTAATTTGTAAAAGAACCATAAGTTCCCTTGAAGATTTTGTTGAATTAATCTTTTAATATAGCCTAGATCTATGTTCATAGAATTTGTTTGATAGGAATATGCCAATAATTGGAAGGCGTACCTTGCTTCCATAACAGCAGATCTATGTTATGAAATTACCTCGTTGCGGCAATTCGATTTCTTCACGTAACAGGAGATCTATGTTAGTTTCTTTCCACTCTGGCCTTTTATCCGCATAAGTTTTCTCTTAATGGTCCAGAGAATTATCAACAGCTACGGGAGTTTCTTTTTATGGGAAGTTTCCTTTTCCACGCTTCTCTCAAACAATCTATTCAACCGTATGTGTTTGAGGTAGCCGTCACACTCTTCTTCTTTTCATTTTCTTTTTTATACCTAAGACCTGTTGATTCCTTTATCTTTTTATAAGGCAGAAGGAAGTGGTATTAAAATCCTAAACTTGGTCCTTAATCCATTAAGCGCCCAATAACCATCACCTTGGGCCACCTAAATTAGAAACCAGCTCTTTCAATCACATGGCCACATTATAGATTATTAAATAATCTTACAATCTCCCACTGGCCCATGTGCACTTTCTTGAATCTATAGGTTTACCCATAGTTAGAATTAAGATTGATCAGATTATTGGCGGCTCAACAAGTCATAAATCGACATGATTCCTTCTATATATTCACAGGACCAGTTTAATTCATAAAACTTTAATTGGAGAAACGATTCAACAAAACAATACATTGTCAACAATCAAAATGTTTATTGTTATCTCACCCAAACCATAATTGCTATACATTTATAATATGGATAACACATAAGTAAGACAAAACACATCTTTAATTGAATTCCCAGTGTCACAATAAATATGAGCAAAATAACCAAATGTATATAATATAAGTTTAAGCATCATGCTAAACAAGGACTTATCTAAATTGCCCATCCTATTTCAACATGGCCAGTGAAGATTTTGGGCGGTAAGGGCCTTTAAGTTAGCGGATCGCTATCATCAGATCAGTACTGATATGCGCAATTGACACTTTGTATTTTTTGCGCTTCTTCTTTCATAAAATAGTACTTAAATCCATGTGTTTTGCACCCTTATAGACCTATCATTCTTAAAGAGAAGAAGACAGCTTACAAATCTATCACAAGTCAAATTTCTCAACGGTCTAGCTATACTTCTACAATGCCTAGGACCTTGAGATAAAGTTTCCGCAAACCACAATGGCCATGAAACAGTTGGCCTCAAAGGCATTGCCAACAAATTCAGCCTCCATTGTCGGAAGTAGCAATGATAGACTGGCTTTCCACTTTTCCATGCATACTGCCTCCTCCAGCCGAGGAAAACAAGTAGCCAAATGTAAGACTTTCCTCGAATCTCACAACCGACATAGTCTGAATCTGAGCTATTCCCACCATTTCTAGATTGGCTAGACTTTTTATAGTAAGTATATGATTCCTTAGTGGCCTTGTTAAATTACCTAAGTACTTTTCTTTTTGAGCTTTCCAATGGTCCATTCCCTGGATTACTTTGATATTGGCCCTAACATTCCTATGGTGAAACTAATTAATCCAGTCGAGTGCATGGTTCTAAACATGCATTAAGCTCGCAACCACTGACGGCATATTTGTATTCTTTTATGTTCCAAATTTTCATTCTTAGGACATTGCATTTCGCTGAACCTATCTCCTTTCTGAATTTGGAATATTCTGCGGAGCATTTTTCCATTCTGAATCTCTCTAATACCCTCATTCAATGTTAAGCTCTTTGAAGACAACATCCTAACAAGTCCTCGCTGAACCTAGCATGGAATATTTCTATTCCAATCACCAAAGATGCCTCTCCCATTATCTTTTATTTCAAAGTTCTTAAAGAGGAAAACCCTTTACATCATGCAATAATCCAACATCATCGCAGCCAGAAGAAATGTTCATCAACATATAGGACTACATGATGACAACTTTGATCCCATTGACCTTCATATAAAAATACACTGCATCAACAGTGTTTCTATAAAAACTTATGAATTGAATGTATTATTGAACTTAAGATACCAATTGACTGGGAGCTTGTTTTTAGCTCCATATAATTGATTTCTTTAACTTTACACACCCAAATTTATTCCTTTCCTGTTGACCCACAAACCCCTTGGTCTGGTCCATATATTAACTTCCTCTCTAAGTCCACCATATAAGGAAGGTTTTGTCTTACATCCATTTGGTGAAGCTCTAGATCATAATGAGGCCACCAAAAGCCAAAATAATTCTTTAAAGAAAGTCCTTTGGAAACTGGAGAAAAATGTCTCCTTTATAATCAATGCCATTTTTTCTGATGTGTAACCTTAGCCAACAACTCTAGCCTTATATCTTTTTCGATGTTGCCCTAAGAGGTTCCTGTTTGCGTCTTAAAAACCCATTTACAACCAACTTTTTTTGACCCCTCAAAGCAAAACTCGGACTTAAAATCCCAGACTTTGATTATCACGCATTGATTGCATTTCTTCCTTCATGCGCTAATTAAAACACTTCTTCAGAATTATCCACCATTCCATGGCTTTCTGGAAAAGAGGGCTGGATCCTTTTTCAATGCTCAATTCACATTCATGCTCAAGTGAGGTCAAACCACATAAATCATTTAGAAATAGTTGCCTTCTTTGCCTTTGCTGACCTCTGTAATGCTATTTTCTTGTTGAAAACCACTTGATCATTTGTATGAATTGTTCATTATCTTACTGGTTCATCATGTATATTAGTCATTGTTGTGGGGTTCGAATGTGTTTGTTAGTTTCAACCATGTTGTTAAAACCGTGATACAACAAGTTAGAACAACAACCGAAGAAAGAGACATTTAGGAAAATAACCACCGTTGAGTTTGGATTTTCAATCTGAATCTTCCTTGAACATTCACTTTACAATGGTTCACTACTCCCACTAATTTGCCCATTTTTCAATAAACCGAGTATTACCAGACTCTATAATTTCTCGACTATGGTTAGGACAATTAATCTGCTACCCTTTTATGATTTTCAGGATATCCTATGAAAAATCCACTAAATTGTTTCTAGCGTCAAGCTCTTTTCATTGGGATTCATATATCCTGACTGTTGGCTCAAGGGTTCAAAATTTAATCTCGGGATTTTTGATGATTAAAAGAAAATAAATTTAAATTAATGCTACATATTATTTTATGCATTAATTTCTTTATGGAAAGAAAACGTTACAAGGCAAGTCCTACATTGTGTGTGAAAGATATCCGAAGACCTTAGTGGTTAGGTTTTTTATTTAGGATACCATTGTTAGGATAGAGAGAAAATTCAACCTAATAAGCACATAAACTATTTTTTTCTCCCATCAAAATATTTTTCGGAAATTAATTTTCTTCAAAAATAAAATTTCTTTTCATAAAAATTTGTTTGAAAATATGCTTTAAGAATCGAATTTGAAATTTTAATTACCTAAAAGGACTCAAAGAGATTTATTCTCTAACATTTTTGTACAAAATAATACATTATCTTTTTTCGCAAAATTCCATTTTTGAAGATCTAAAACTATTTTTGTTTATTCTCTTACCTTTAAAACCGAAGAAGGATTATATCTTATTTTCGTTTTAGTAAGTATCTCTTCGAAAAAAATATTTTCCAAAATTAAAATGCTACGGAAAAATCATTTTTGTTTAAAGGAAAGTTAAAATTCGTATTTTATTCTCTTACCAAAAGGATAAGATAAAAATTTTGGTAACTAAGATTTTCGTATCTTCTAACAATAAAGAAAGAAGAATATTTCTGATTTTTCAAAATGAAAATTATTCTCTTTCACAAAAGCGGAGAGCTAAATATCTCTCTATAAATAAGAGCTTCCACGTTTTGAACTATTGAGGGAAGTAAGAGTTTTTTCGTTTTTAATGAGGCATTTTTCTCATTGATCATATCTTTTATCTCTCAAAAAACTTACTCTCTACCTCCATTTTTCTTTTCATCTTTATAACTTCACGTTTTCTATCTTTAAAGAGAAAAGAATTTTGCATTAACTTACTTTTAAAAACGTGTTCTGTGTTTCTAAACGATTCTCTATCTGATAAAATTGTGATATCTCTTCTCT
>NW_023591453.1:1883136-1926169 GCF_014843425.1 Jatropha curcas | reverse complement strand
CCTTGGAAAAATAATAAAAAAATTAATTAATCCTTGAGAAAATTGGTTTTTTTATGCCAACCAGATTGTCAAAAACCCTAGGCCCTATTATAATAATATATTATAGATACTGAATCAGTAAACAACAAACATACTTTTTGATAAAAATGGAATAAATTTCTTAGCTCTTCTATAAAAAATAAAAACGCGTCATCATCCCCTAAGATTGGCCCGTATTTCTTAGTAACGAGTAAAATTTAAAAAGGATAACAATAAATATAATATGAAGTTATAATTATTTTGATTATAAAAAACGCGGATAAAACGATATTTTGTCTTCAAATCCACCACTATAACTCATTCAGATGGTTAATATGATGGATGATCAAAATTAACGCACTGAATTTAAAAATCCCATTGGTTTAAACGTGGGTGGCAATTTAAAGGAATTTCCGAAGAAATCTAATTCCTCATGATAATCCATTATTTTGTACCAGTGTCTTTAAAACTCATTAGAAACTAAACCTGAAGAAGTTCAATATTCCTTCTTGATGTATTATTGTATAACTCTTCACTCCCATGGGTTAATAGTCAATGGTATTTTGGATTATCAGTATGTTCCAGGAAACCAAATTCCCATGATAATAAGAAAGACATAAAATAAAAATGGTGGGGATCAGCTCATCGACCAATATATCTATCACACTAGTAGAATACATAAAATTAGTCAATCGGATAACTTCGCACAATAAAGATACACACAGCATATCCAGTAACTTCAACTCTTAAGTGATAAATAAAACACATCACTCTAGCTCCTCTCACAATCGACAACCACTATATCATATGATATAGTTCACCCTCCATGTCCGACCAGCTTCATCGAGCGCTCTAATTCATCTCGAAACAAGTCACCACTGTCATACTGGGCACACACCGTGAAAAATGAATCTTGCTGACACCCATGTCACAAATAACACATACTTGCCTTGGGAAATCTTTATGAGAAGAATAGACAGCCATTTTAAGGGAGAGACTATTGTCAGAGTATATCTACGTAGACATAACCGAGACCGCTCTACATCGAGTGTCGAAATTCCAGCCCATAAAACCAATCCCAGAAAAATTTTCCTTTCACTATGTAAAGAGTCCTAGCCTCTCAAAGGTGCAATCCTCGCAGTAGCTATAATCTTGACACACTACTATACTACGCACTTAGAAAATTTCAGCCTACAATACAGATTTTGTTCATTTAAAAGCGACTATGCTGATGAACACCACTTATATTTCACACATCCATATTTTTCTCACAATTATTTGCACGAAAGTGTACACAGCCGTACTATACGGATTATGACGTATAAATAATCAGACAAATGACTACACACATGGATTAATAAAAAAGAGAGCAGATAACGAAATATAGTATATTACCCATAGTAACGAAAATTAACTCTCTATCCAAGATGAAATTAGAAAAGCCTAAAAAAAGCAACAAAAGAGGACAACATCATGCCCTCATCTTTATTTATTGTACATATCATTTATTGAGCGCGTCGTGTGACATACACACTATATAAACTGAACCTGTATACTTTCATACATCCCTCATTATGTAACATTCGACATCTATACTTGTCTATATAATACCTGGTGCAAACTCCCAGACTTCACGGGTGGGAAGGGGGGATCCCAGAAATAATCGGTTCTTTCTAAAGCAAAACTCTCGACTTTCTCCTACCAATGAAAAGTGAAAGTCGACCACTCACATCACTCATAAACATTTAACACCGCACACCAGTTATGAGAGGGTATCTCACGACCACCACATTAAACAAAGCTTACATCTCGTTTTGAGCGCACAGTAAAGCCTATATACACCTAAGAGTGAATCCCCGAGCCATAGCTAACATTGCATTTAGTCGAGCTTTCCATGACACCATCAAGTAAAAGGACAAGGCAAACAAGGAGAATTTCTCACCACAGAATATCTTCACTGGTTCGAGCCCATACCAACATCACACAGTCAAGATAGTAAAAACATGATTCCATCACAATAAGGAGAATCCCTACTACTTGCGCACTCGCTTCGTGCAAGAAAGACCACACATCTCTGCGCACATGTATCAATATAATTCACTGATAATGGCTTGAAATATGAATTGTTTCGACAGCCACTATATCAATCTATAACCGCATGACGATAGTACATTTCATAGTTCTGACGTCAATACCAAAGGCTTCCCTTTCCAGTTTAACTGCAGGATTGATTAGAGGAGACAAGTTGACAATAAAACAGCATAATTCTTGTTTATTTAACTAAGCCTTAAAGTTTTATCATTTAGTTATATGTAATTAATAATTGTAATACTATTTTTTATTTTCAATTTTTATTTTAGTAAAATTATAAATTGCTACTGATATTAAAGCCCTGTTTAAAGAGGCCTTCAATTCTTTTCTCCCTCCACAACTCGACTTAGTCACTGGAATCCCAGGAACTAAGGGATGCAAGGAAACTCTCAAACCTTAATTAAAATATAAATTAATAAAAATTGGGTTGAGTTTTAATTGAATAAATATTAAATTGACTTTGAGTTGATTGTTGTAGTACAGATTATGCTCTTGTATAGCACTTAGTGTGGATCTTCCACATCCAGAAAATACATTCTTGTAATGTTCATAAACATATACTTAGTTCATATACTGTTCAGATTAAAACATATATTGTATTCATCTTTAAACAATAACATTCAAATATAAAATCTTGGTATAATTCAGCTGAAACACATTAACCTCACTGGTGTTTATCATTGCACTGCATAAAAACAAGGGAAATCTTGTGCTACAAACCTAAACGGTACCAAGATAATAGTAATGATTTAATATGATTATTAAATTCTATGGATAATAGTAAATAGAATATTTATTTGACATATATATAAAATGAATATCTGATTAATATGTATTTGAATAATGATACGTGTTTAGTTTCAGCTTATATAGGTTTTAATATGGTATGGATATGTTTATAATTATAAATTATAAAATCAACTTGATAACTGATGAGTCTGACGATTAACGGATCCTTATCTATTTTTTGGTAATCTAGAAGCCATTTGGATTTAAGAACTTGCTAAACTGGTAAAATAAACATAATATAAGACTCCAAATTTAATAATATAATCAAGGTTTATCGTTGAATGGTTCAACTGAACTAATAACACCTATGATCACATTGAGATTCAAGATACAGTAAGTGGCCTATTTGTGAAACCGTGTGTAAGTCCCGATTGGTAGGGCAGTTGAAGGTAACTAACCTGGCCGAATTCTTGAAGATATCAATACCGAGATTCCTTTGGTGTTAGTATAACCGAACCATTGTCATTAAAATCTATGCTATCTAATAAATGGATCCTTATATATGTAAGATCGGTATAGTCATAGATCTGAAAGACTCAGATAACCCCGAAAATAAAAGGGTAATTAAACTAAGAAAATGATTAATTTTACAAAGATAGTAAAAGCTATTGATGGAAATAGGGAAATTTCCTAAAAGCTAGATAAAGAAACAAATTTTATAAAATTTTCCTAAAAATATAATTTATTTAAAACAGATTAATGTTTAAATTACCGAAGAAAGAGAATTTCCAATTAAGATACCTTTGAAACGTATAACTGCTTTTGTCTTCTAAAACTTTGCAACATCATTAATAAAGTAAAAATATGTAAATATATTCATACTAGGATTAATTTCAAGTTGGAATAAGAAAACCTTTAACCAGAGAAGATTAAAATACTAGTATATTCTTGCAAGTAGTAGAGATGCTAAGAATTTTTTAATATTCACAAGATTCTTAATTAGGTATCAGTTGAGAACTAGCTTAAGTGAAGGACCGATCATCCTTTGAGGTCTATCAGATATGAACCTGTCTCATTAAAATGATTTAAACATTTTTTTAGAAAAGTACAGTGATAGATCATCATATCATTACTAATCATATATATATATACCATGGCTATGCTTGAGCATAATTATTACTGCGCGAGTATAGGCGAATTAACAGCCCACATATGAGCGTTAGTATTATCTACACATAATCTACATAAATATATATACGATATATTAGTAGAAAGCCACACGAGACAGTATACACACGAGAGCTGAGCGAGATTCATATCAAGCCCACGAAACACAGCTTCATGAGAGAGAGGATGACACAGAAGGTCCAGAATGAATGCATATTCATAGAGGGAGGTGTAGCCTCCACAGATATTAAGTACTGGGACCCCGATCGATGTCATATCTGTGGCAAAAAAATTGAAGACCAATTAGAAGATGGTAAGTAACTTGTAAATTTACGAAATACGTCTATCACCAAAGTATGAGAGTATACAGGGTCAATCTTCCTCTGTACTAAACAGATGAAATGATAAACCTGTTCTCATACTTCTGTAATTATGCTAAAATATTAAAGACTAATGAATCTAAACCAATTATTCAAACCATCAGTAAAAACCAAGATATTCACTTCAGATATTCGCCAAATAAATGAAGAGGTGTTGACTATAGTAATTCTAATACCAACAGGCAAGTTTTATAATCCTGTAGATAATTATGTAAATTATCAGTCACCTAAGTGTAATTCACTTGGAATCAACCACAGCTTCAGTGTAATTTTATCACTTGAAAAATGTTAGTATAATAAATATTGAGAATTAAATGTTTCTTAGTAAAATAGATATTGAGGCAAAAGTTTGATAAAAGAAATATTAAAACTAAAAATTACTTAAAAATGAAAAAGATATTAAAAATTTACACTTTGAAGAAAGTTAAAATATGCTATTAGAAAATAAAAATAAATAATCAATACCGAAATTAATTTCTTGATGTATAAATTAATTAAAGAAAATAATATGAAAAAAGATTTAAACCCTATAACAAATTATAGAGATAGAATCTGAATGGAATAGTAAATGAAAAACCATAAAAGTGGATTTCCTCTAAAACAATTAGTAAATTAAAAATATCAAGACAATGAAATTATTTGCTGCACCTTAATAAAATTGCTCAAGATTAAATGAATGTAAATAAAAAGGTAATTGAACAAAATACTTTAGTAAATGCACTAGTTTTAATTTGTGTAAACTCACAATAAAACGTATAGAACAATGCTCGAAAGATAACCTTTAGTATGGAAATAATAAAAGGTAAAGAAATAGTAAAAATCTCCACATGTTTTAAAAACCTTTACCAAAATTTCTCAGTCAATAAAAACGAATTGTAATAAATTAAAAGATCATTAAGTAGAACTTCAGGTTAGTTCTGCAACTATTCAACAAGTAGCTCCTGACACTCCTCGAAGTCAATCTGTAAAATATGAATAAAGAAAAACACTAACTTGAATGTTATGGAACCTGACTCAGAAAATATTAAACAATTTTGAATCAAATCCTATAAAATCATCATATGAGAAATAGTAAATAGAAGCACCAAGACTTAAGAAAGGTTATAACTAATACCAATATCTCAATTTAAATATAATGCTTCAACAATAGTAAATGCAATGGAAACATAGATGGTTAAGTGAAGTATAATATCTTACAGTATCTTACAACAATGACAATGGCGGCAATATTGCTATCTGAGAAATATACAAGCAGCGTTATACACTCACATATCTAAGAAGGAGGACTATATATATAATATATCTGCCAGACATCCGCGAGAGTTGGATTGCATATGATAGTGCAGAAGTTATGGACTGCGCAGCAGTGAGTCACAACACAATCTAAAGGATGTGGATATATCATCTCACTGACCAACAACATTTAGAATCCTAAATTCCAATTCAATAGGATGAAGAAGGTGGAACCTAATATATGATGAAAATTGGTGAAGGTAATTCAGATGGCAAGTGTCATCTTTTAATTTCTCACTATTTCACTCATTTATAGGAGATCATCTCCACTTAAAGGATAAAAACGATATCTTGTATTTAAAATGTAAAATTTAGGTGATTATCAAAATTATAAAAACACTTTTTTCCTCAACCGATAAATGTAAGGAAGACTCTAATCAAGCTTTGGGAAGAAAAAGTTTAGCTTTGGGTTACCTTACTTTCTTGGAAGAAAAGGTTCGAAATCATATTAAACAAAACAACTGGTCAACGCTATACTCCTATAGTAAATTAACCTATGGACAATTATTAGTATAATTCAACAGGAAGTTTACAAATATGTCATGAATCAAAACTTCAAAGAAAGATAAATAATTGAAAATGCAGAAAAACTAAAAAGAATTAGATGCGTTTTTGTAAACATTTGACTATAGTATAACTTCTCCACAGAAATGTGAGGGCGCAATGTTCTAAAACAAGATAACCTAAAAAATATTTATATAAAAATAAATACTGCTAAAAACAATTATAGGTTCACACCTAGTAAGAAAATTTATAGTAAAAAAGAGAACAAAAATCTTCTATAAAACATAAAAATAAAACAACCTTCTAAATCTAAACTAAAACTTCTTATAAAAATTTGACTTGTTTTACAATTGTGGTAAAAAAAGGGCATACATCTAAAAATTTGTAATTTAAATAAAAGATTACAATGAATTAAATTTGGAAGATTAATGTTTTAAATAAAAATTTATGAATTAATATATTGATTCGATTCTTCGGAATTCTTGAGATTAATGAAGTGAAAAATCAAATTGAATGAATTAGGAACTACTAAACAAGTTCTTCCAGTTTCATCAAAATTTTTCCTTAATATGTTATTTAAAAGATCAAGTAAATTTATTACAGTAAGTTTAATGGAATTGAAGATCAAAAACTAGAGCCTAAACTTCTTAAAAAACTCATAAAAAGTTTGAAACGAAGATGACATAAAAAAGATATTACTGCCTAAATTCAGTCTAATACTTATGATTTTTAACTACCATATTAAATAAAATAACCTAAAAAAGGTCCGATGCGGAATGAATCTACTAAAGAATTATAATAAAGAAATAGATGCTAAAAACTGAAGTAAAAGAATTAAATAAACCCCAACTTCAACAAAAACTCTAATAAAAATTAAAAATACTAGAATCCCCACTTTATTTCCAGTTCCTTCCTCAGAAGAAGACGAACAGATAATAATTTAAAAAAAATGAATAGATGAAGATATAGATTGTAATTTTTCTCAATTTATTACAAGAAATCTTCACGAAAATATTAGTAAAAATAAATCATCAAAATAAATGATTTGTGATAGATGCAGATTGCATCTCTTTTGACACAGGTGCAATTTTAAACTGTAATAAAATCTGATTCTAGTTCCTAAAAGATATTGGTTTAAAAACTAGTGAAAAATCTAGTACATGCCAACAAATCTAAACTTGAAATTATAGGAAAACAGATGCATATAATCATAAAGAACCAAGCCTTAGAAATAACACAAGTAATTTTTTAACTTCACGCTCAGATAAATTATATGGGTAATATTAGCCACTCCATTATAAATCTCATCACATGCCATCAGTAAAGAGGAATTGTATGTAAATTAAAAATAAAAAATTGCCAAAGCTGTAATGGAATTTACGGAACAAACCCTAAAAAAGAAACAATTAATTTGTTTAAAAGCTCAATATCCTATTAAAATGTTAGAAAATAATTCCTTAAATCAAATCTAAAAGAAGAAAACTTAAAAGATTTGAAAATAATGCATGTTTAAATAGATATTAAAAAACCAAAGTTAAATTCTGATGAATATCCAAAATAAAATCTCAACTCTAAAAAAATTTTAGTGGAAAACAAAGTGCTACCATAACATGATTGGGAATCGTAAACAACACTAGTGGACTTAAATGAAAAGATTTTGATGAAAAAAAACCATTTAAAATCTAAAGCTAGACAATTCAAGATTATCTGAATTGATTGACCATTGTAAAAATGAAATTCAAGATTTACTTAATAAAAATAAATATATCGAAGCCCAATGGCCTTTGTGCATCCACATATATTTTTTGCTTATATAGAATAGAAGAGGTCTCCAGATTAGTAATAAAATTATAAACCATTAAATTACAGCTTAATGGATTAAGGTATCCTATTCCAAATAAAGAAAGATCTATTAGCAACTCTAATATTTTTTAGTAATTTTGAATGGAGATTCAAATTGACCCTAACGACAGAAATATAAAACAGCATTACCGTTCATTGTCAAATACGAAATGGATAAATTAATGCTTTTGAATATCCTGAATTTCAGAGGAATCATGATGATATTTTTAAACCATATATAAATTTGGTATTGTTTATGAATTGTGATGTGCTTATATTTAGTACAACTCTAGAAGAAATCATTTTAAACATTTTAAAAAAACATTTTGTATGATATCGAGAAAAATGGTTTTAAGCATTAAGTAAAGCTAAATGGATTGTTTAAAAATCTAAAAATAAGATTTTTAAGGTCATTAATATAGAACAAGGGTAAGATTCAATCCTATAGAAAGAGCACTTGTTTTTGGTGAAAATTCTGATGAAATTTCTAAATTAAAACGCCCAATTACAACGTTTATTCTTAAGTTGGTTTAAATATGTAATTGAATGTTTTATCCCAAATTTAATGCAATGAAAAACCTTTACATAATAGATCTTTGTAAAAAATGCTGGTCTTGACAACTCAACACACTCAAATCTTTGTAAAAAAGATAAAATCATTAGTAAATTAGAAATTCCTTACTTATATAGTCCTGATCCTAATGGCTTTTAAAAATTTGTTGAAACTGGATGCCTTTCCTATATATTGGTTATGGAGGCATTTTAAAACAAAAAATTAATGGTAAAGAAAGAATAATCCAATATACTTCAGGTCATTGACTTCAACTCAATTAAATTATTCAACCATTAAAAAGGAAATTTTAATGGTTGTTATTTGTATCAATAAATTTCAATCTGATCTTTAAATCAAAAATTTCTTTACTGATTCGTATTGATTGAAATTCTGCCAAAGAAGTTTGCAAAAAGATGTTCCAAAACCTTGCCCTAAAACAAATTTTTTGCTCGATGCAAAGGCGCTTTTAAGTATTTTTTCAATTTGACAGCAGAGTATATTAAAGCAATGATAATAAATATCCCAGACTTTTTCAACTAGAGAATCTTATACAGAACAATGGGAAGAAAGAAGGGATAAAAGGGAAGGAATTAAACAAGGATTCAGGCTCCCCAAACTAAAGCTCTTTCTGAGGCAATCTGAAGATCCTTAGTAAACCTTAAATCACTAAACCCACTTCTCCTAAAAAGACCTTAAAAAATGGATTGAGGGTAACTTTCTCAAATGCTCCTGAAGTAATAAAGCATGCAAGGGAATGGCATCCTCTTCCCACAGAGACCGCAGGTATGTCTTTCTAAATCTAAAGCGATCGTATCCATCATGATACGGCTACTCTGTCTCAAAACGGTAGACATAAAGATTATCAAATCCGTTGATGGTTGTGGATTTGCAAAAATCCAAATATAAATCTACTGGTAAATATACATAAATGTTGATAAAATTTATTGAATTTTGAAAATCGAAGTTGAGGATGGTTATTAAATCATCACTAATTCCTTGGAAAATTATAAAAAAATTATTATCTCTGAGAAGTTTGTTTTTTATGCCAACCAGATTTGTCAGACAACCTTCAGGCCTATTATAAGTAATATATTATTAGATAAACTGAATCAGTAAACATCAAACATACTTTTGAATAAAAATGGAATAATTTCTTCTCTTCTATAAAAATAAAATGCGTCATCCATCAAGGATGGCCCGTATCTCTTTAGTAACGCCATTTTTTTTTTGGTAAAATTTAAAGATTAACATAAATATAATATGAAGTTATAATTAATTTTGAATTATAAAAATAAGCGTGGATACGATATTGGGTCTCAAAAATCCCACCTACTCATTCATGTAATATATTTTGATCAAAATATACGCACTGATTTTAAAAATTCCAAATTATTTAAACGATGGGTGGCAAATTTTAAAAGGAAATTTCCGAGGATATCAGTCCTCATATATCCATGTATTTGTACCAGTTCTATAAAACTCAATTATAAACCTAAACTGAAAGAAGTTCATAATTCCTCTTTTTGAATGTATTATTTGTATACTCTCCACTCCATGGTAATATCATGGTATTTTGATTATCCATAGTTCAGGAAGCCAAATTCCCATGATAATAAAAAGACAATAAAATAAAATGGTGGGGATCATTCAAGGAATTCCACCACTTGAATCAATAAATTAGTCAATAGGATCCGCAATAAATTATCAGCCCATCTAAACCACTTTAACCTATGCCCATAGACATAGCTATTCAAGGATAGCCCCCCAGTTTGGTATTCCCAGCCAATGTCAGGCACCGGTTTTAATGCAGCCAAAACACCAGAAGAATATAGATTGATCTGTCAGAAGATGTCTGAAACAACTCTCAACCAGTTCAAATCAGCCCATAAAAACCATGCCAACCAGTAAAGCCCAAAGTGTATTCTCTTCATAAATCTTACAATATACTACTATTCACTCTTATTATTTAAAGCAAGGTAAAAATCGTTTTATCCATCATCCTCATCATGCTAGCTATCATCTATGACGAAAAGTGATGACAGTCGATATCATAAAAATCCAAATAAAGCAGGTAAAAAAGAAAAGAAAAGAAAAAAGAAGTTAATAACAGAAAAGAAAAAATAAAAAGAAAGAAAGCTAAAAAGAAAAGAAAAGGACACAATCATCGTCTCATCTTATTCCTGAATCATTGTTAAACAGGCAGAAGAGGAACCTTAATTTTCACTCTTTGTAAAACACCCAATCAAAGCGCACACAAGTTTTTTAGTAAAAAGTCCCACTCAGCAAGTAAAAAGATCTACTCAGCAACAGTAAAGTCCACTCCCAACCAAAGTAAAGTCACTTGGACAAGTAAAAAGCAAACAGTAAGAAATTTCCCCGACAGAGACTTAACTGTTCACCAACAGTAAAAGCAAACAGTAGAGAATTCTCCGACAGAAACTACTGTTCACGCATACAGTAAAAGTAAATAGTAAAGATTCCAAAAAATTTTAATTTAAGGGGCCTTTTTCATCAAAAAAACCCCCTTTGGGGGTTTTGAAGGCATCGCATGTAATTCACATAATATAGCATTATACTCAAATTATAGGCGTAGTCATTCTCCATCCCTAAAACTATCTCCCTCCTTTCCCAGTTCGATTGTAAAGGATTAACATGGAAAGTCCCTTAAAATTCTTGTAAGTTAAAACTAGCTTAAAGTTTTCATTTAAATTAAAAAAAAAAAAAACAAAAAAAAAAAAAAAAAAAAAAAAAAAACAAATAGAATATTTGGTATTTAAATATGTAATACTGATGTTTTGTTATTTGTCAATTAGATTTATTTTGTAGGTAAATATAAATATGCTACTTATTAAAGCCCTGTTAAAGCCTTCATTCTTTTACTCCCCGCACACTCTGACTCTATGTCCTTCTCCAGGGATAGCGCAAGAGCTAAGGTGCCAGGAACCTCCAACAACTTGAATAAAATACTAATTAATTAAAATTGGGTTGAGCTTACTAGATTCGATAAGATAATTAAATTGATTTGAGATTTTTGATTGTGTAGATATAGTATGCCTCTGTGGTTGCACCTTAAAAGTGGTACGATTATCCCACATCAGAAAATAATCATTCTTAGTATGTGTTTTCATAGAACATATATAAGCCGCGAGAGCGCAGATAGAAACATATATTGTTCATTCTTTAAATCAAATACTGAATACAAAAATTAAAATCTTTGGTAATTCACTGGAAACAACATAACCTCCTGTGTTATCATTGCAACTTGATAAACAAGGGAAACCTTGTGCTACAACGCACGGTACCAAGATAAATAGTAAATGATTTAATATGATATAGAAAAGAATTCTATTGATAACTAGTATATAGCTTATTTGACATATATAATAAATGATAGTCTTGGATTTAATAGTGTAAGTTATTGATAATGATTTCGTTGTTTATAGTTCATAGCTAATATAAGCTTTTAATATGTATTTGATATAGTTTATTAATTTAGCTGAAATATAAAATCAACTTGATAACGTGAGTCTGACGAATAAAACGGTCCTTTTTCTCTCTCTCTCATCTCACTCTCTCTCTCTCTCGTCCTACTATATATATATAAGTATATATATAGTATAGTATAATATATCATTATATACGTAATATATATTATAGTATATTGAAATAATGTGCATAAATTTGTTACTTTATATCTACATATTTTGTATTTCTGAATTATTTTTAAGTTTAACTTAGTTGGTTAGACAATTTTTAAATACAATTAGGTACATGGTCTTAGTTTACTTTGGAATAAATTCAATTAAAAAAATAAAGACAAATTTCCAGCTTTTTAATTGTCTTGAGCCTTTGTTTGGTTTTCCAAAGGAATATCTGAAAAGTTTGTTTGAGGTCCCTCCAGTCACTGGAAATCAATAATCCATTTTAACGCTCCAAATTGACTACGAAAAGTAAAGCTCGGAATCCAGGAGAAGATCGTTCAGAATGAGCATGTGCCACACAAGTTTCACGTGTTAAATCAATGTTGGCAGTTTTAAATGTCCAAATAAAACTCAGCCTAGGCCCATTTGAACGTTTAACAGCCCCAGCTACACATTGTTATGAAGACACTAAGGTCAAAATGATTGTCGTTTTTCAGTTTAAAAATGACAAAGATAAGCTTGATCATATCTTCTGCTAACGTGTGTTTGAAGACCTGTTTACCGAGGTTTTTTTCATATCCGTTCGAGTTGTGAGTGTCCGTTTTTGGGCGAAATTAGATAGCTCGTTATGAAAAGTTGAGAAAGGAAGATCCTCCAAAGTTGTTAAAGAGTCCAAGAGAACAGAGAATTCGAAAAAGAGAAGGGGCTAAGAAAAAAAGGAGAGAAATCGACGAGAAGGTTTTCAATTGATTGCTTCAAAAAATCCTAATTAATTGGGGCATTTTTCCCTGTGTCTTTGAGAGGTCTATAAAAGGAGTGGTTTTTGGAGCAAGCAAAACATCAAGTTTTTAGTTCATCATCTATTTTGAGTATTTTTTTCTTATTCTTTGTTATTTAGTAATTGTAAGTCATGACATGAGTGACTAATGTTCTTATTCAATTTCATAGGGGATTTCAACATCCAATTTACGTAATATAGTGAGACACGTTCTTTACTTTACAATCTTATTCTCTCTAAATATCGTTGTATTCTTGCATTTTAAGGTGATTAGTTCATATTTTGAAATGATGTTGCTAAAAGGAAGCCTAAAATTATCCAATTATTATTGGTTATGGATTAAGTGCTTATTGATCCTCAGATAATCCGTAATTGTATAATGAGATGTAGAATGTTTAGTAGCAATTAGATTATTTCTATCTATGTTCCCAAGTTTTCAGTAAATAATTCATGAAAGAAACCAATGGGGTTGAAATTAGAACAATTTAAATGTTAAATCGTTGTGCAAGTTTAAAACTAACTTCCTGTTCTTTAATGCTTTTATTAAGAGTTAAAGCGCGACAAACTGTGTTTATTTTCTGGTTCATTGATAATTAGAGTTTTAGTGTGAGAGGTGCCTGGCTCAAAAATTAAAGCGATAAATAGGGAAGTCAGGGAATGTTATCAATGCTTGTTTGGTCAATTTCAGTAAGGTGATTCAAAGAATAATTAATTCACAATTTGTCTGCTGATCATTTAATCGCATTAAGAATTACAATATACCTTGAAAATTGAATGTATTGTTTAGATTGAGAATCTCAATTTAAGTATTATTAGTTACTTTTTCTTTTGATTGCCGTTCGATTGAATGTTTCCACAAACCAACCCCCTTTTTTTCTTCTTACAAAATAACACAAATTAAAGACATTTCATCTCTTAGGGTTCGACCTGATCATTCAATACACATCTACAGTAAATCAGATAATTATATTTTTTGTGGAAATCGACAAACACAATAAATATTTGGGGCGCCCTGTTCGCGGGGGATAAAAGTCGATTGATACTTATTTTTTTTATTTTTTGTTAAGGAATATTGTCTTAAATTTCGTCGTATTGTTGTCAGGAGTTTTTCAAGGTCTGGTAAAAAGAACTTTGCACCGTATTGTGTTATATTCAGCTGGAGAAAATTTAGTCATTGGTTTTACTGACAGAAATGTTGCCTCAATCATTGTGACATCTCATCTGATCCTGAAGTAAGAGAAAACCGCTAAGCATTTGAGAGGAAATTAAGCTAAAACAAGCTAATTTGAAGTCCTAGCTTTACTGAACGATACGGTTTACAGAGTAGTTCAGGCCAATTCCTCAGAGGGAACAATTTCAGAGTTAAGATTCTGAAATTGAAAACCATGGCTGCCGAGAAAACTCTTAAAAGAAATTGGTACATCTGAGATTCTAACCAACAACCTTTGTGTATGTCAATTTGTCCTACTTTAGATCATTGCTTTTTTTTGAATAAGAGTCTGGACTAATTCATGTTGTGCCATAAGTTCCATGGGTCCTTTCAGTGAGGATACCACATAACATTTGAAGGAGTTACATGTGGTTGTTCCAGCCAATAGAAACCTCAAGGGGTTCACAGAGGAAGCAAAATTTAAGTCTTTTGAGCTTCCCTTGTCTCCATTGGATATAGACAACGGCTAAGGATTAGTTGTATTACCCTTCCTTCCAGTCCATGCAACTGCAGTGGAATGAGATGAAGCCAAGATGTTTCTAGAGAAAAGTATTTTCCATGCTATTCGGGCACTCAGAGGCAAACATGAAAAAAAAGAGAAATTGTGGCAGTTCGGTCAAGTCCAATGAAGAATTTTGTTATATAAGTATTAGGAAGCGTTTACGAAAAGTTATGCTGCAAAGCCTGAGTTTTCCTCATCATCAAAATTGAAGTGAAGCAGCTTTGATCCAAATATTGTTATGCGAAGGATGTCTACCAATCGTGGATCGTAGTAATGATAGATGCTGCCTGAGTGGAAGGTGCTGTTGGTTGATAAGGACACTCAGTATGATGCAAGGAGGGACTGATTGCTAACAGAATGAGTTGCAAACCCCATCGAAATTTGGGAATGAGAATGAATGTCAACACACTCAAAAAAGTTAATGAAGTAGAGGTAGAACAGCATTTATATTGAGGAAGGAAAAATTTTTTATTTAACTTCTTAGTGAAGTGCAATTGGGCTGTAGGAAACAATGCAAACATGTTAAAGCATGTGGAAGTTGTGTTACTCTAAAGGGTCATGCAACATACAATGTGTTCTAGCAACTACCAATGAGGAGAATTTAGTGCAGTAGTTAGCCAATGATGCCAGTATGTTAATCGTTTTGTGGACAGCAAACAATGCAGGTACTGATTCCTCATATCTATAATCTTATATCTCAGGAATGGCGAGACCAATCACTCAATTTGAAAGGGGATTTTTGCATTTTTGTTGGGGGGAAAAAATCAATGATACAAAATCGATATCCAAGTAGACAAAGGCCAACAAAGTAAAATAAAATCGCCCTTCTCTTCCCCAAAATCAGGTATATCACTTGATGAAATTGTTAAAGCCTTTGGCTAAAAATACACGCCAATTTCAACAAGAGACTAGGAATATGACGACTTAATGCAAGTTAGAACATAGAGAAGCAAATGTGGTCGATTACGCTTCATGTTTACTGAGTAAAACTTGAAGCTCATGGTTCTATGGTACAGCTTCCTCGGTAAAGAGTAATCGAAATACCCAGAGAAATGCCGTTGACTATATAACAGCTTTGCAATAAGTGAGAGAAGGTTGAATAAGATCAAACTTTTAATGTGAGAGTCTCAACAAAAAAAAAGTAGCAGCAGAGGTGCTATGAGGATTGCCCTGAAGTTCCTAAGTTGATATGTACATTCCTAAACCTAAATAGCGTATGATCCTAATATAATTATGAATATCTGCTGCCTCAATTTACCTAGGTAAGGTGGCCCATACAAAAAAGAAGAACAACGAGAGGATATTTTAGAGATTTTTTTAGGAAAGTAGAGGTATGAATATACATTGTGACTTGAGGCCAATCAAAACAAATTCGCCAGGTAATGCAAATTCCTTAAGGAATTAATGTACTAAAACACAAATCTGAGGAATAATAGAAAAAGTCATGGTTGGGGAAAATAGTGTGCAAGCCATTGAATTCATGAAAATATAACCCCCTAAGTGTAATGGATTCAGGCTTCATTTTTCTATCCCCTGCCACACACTACCAGGAGTATTGACTCTTAAATTGGAACGAGGCAATCAGCAAAGACTTAACGGAGCATCTTATTAATGGTTATGAATCTATATTTTAGTTTTTTCCAAGAACATTGCAATTTCGAAATACCGTCTTGAAGGAAACTAGGTTAATTACTTACAATTTGCAGTCCGTTCAACTAATGTTTACACCAGTGGGGAGTGGTTTGAAGGATATTTTGGTGGGCTAGGTTTGGGAGAATTGAGTTTTCCCAGCATATATTTATATTAGAAAGTAATGGGAATAGTGTCACTCACAATCAAATTCCAACTTTGATTTCAGTTTGGAAAGACCTTTCCTAATAAACCTGCCAAGTCTGACAAAAATTGATAAGTGGATGATGGGTACCTTAAACCATGGAGTTTTGATGAAGAAAGTGTTAAATTTAATATTTTTGATGCCAATGGAAGTATCTTTCGTAGATGATCTCATATCTTTATTTTTTCTAAATTGATGTATGATTGCACATTGTGCAGCGACCGTCTTTGAGTTAGAGCAAGGAGGATGAAGTAAGAAGTGTAGATTAGTCCCGAGGAATTCATGAAGATAATACCTAATCAAACCACTTAGTGTAGAGGTTACAAGTATGCAGTAATGGCATTGCAGTCAATTATCTTTAAGTTACCAAAAGGTATGAGATTTCCAAGATTGAACTTACAATGATCAGCACAGAAATTAATTGCTCTATTACTAAGATGCATACACAATGTCTTGAACTCAAGACGTTGGCCATGAGCAATTTGTAAGTATATTGTACTTGGGAAGACAATGAGACACTTCTAGTTATCAATCTTGAGTAAGTTAAACAAGAATTCAAGAAGAAAGATTGAACAAGAAGGTGGGAATCTCACAAAGAATCTAAGTTGATGGACGATTTTAGCTGAGCATTAGCCGTATAAAGACGGCTTGTGTTAATGCATAGGAATTATTGTTTAGAAGATGATGCTAACCAAAATAGAAGAACTCAAAGGAAGGTTCGAAAGCCCTACAAATGACTGGAAGTTGTGAGAAGAAAATTTTAAAGCATTGATGCCGGGTTATTATCTAACCATTTTCAATACGTAAATGGGTAAAGTTCAGTTTAAGGTCGTGCCAAAGAAATCAGGTAGTTACTTTTTTGGTATAGCAAAATCAAGATAAGTGAAGGCCTTGTTACCACAAGGAATTCAAAGTGGAATGGCGGAGTGTGCATAGACTCACCAGCAAGCTAAATTCTTCAATTCCATCCGATCATTGAATCAGATGACTGAGTGGGTTAGCAGGTAAGTTTATTTTTGGCTATCTTGAATGGCTATTTCAGATATATCAAGTTGTGATTGACAAAACTAAAGATAATGACTACCTTCCACTTGTCCTTTTGGAAACTCTTGCATTTTAGAGAATTCGTCCGGGCACTTTGTAATGCACCTGCCACATTTCAGAAAGATGTATGCGGTGAGCATATTTCAGATTTTATCTTGATAATATTTAATTACATATGTGATTCATGGATCTGTAGGTTACATTATTTAAACTTCCTGAGTTCTTGAGCGATGCAATTGAAAAAAATCTGTTTGATATGAAAAGTAGTCATTTTATGGTTGAGTCAAGGTAATGTTATTAAGGAGCATTTTTCTGATCGTCCGGTATTAAGGGATGAATAAGTTAAGGTTATTGATTTAAATTGTGAATTTATAACCTTACCCCAACTGTGAGGAAAACTTGGGACTCTTTTCTTGTCATCAAGGTTTTCGCACCGAGGTTTCTCAAAGAAGAATTTTTCTAAGAATAGCAGTACCATTTACCTAGACTTTTCGCGTGAACAAGACGTTACAATTGAGTTTGTGAAGAGCTACAGCAGGAGCTCTTGACAAGTTGAAGACTGCATAACATCGCCTCCTATTATCCAGATTCCTAACTGGACTAGAACCATTTGAAAATTATGGTTGCGATGCGAGTAATTATATATATTCGTTCAGTGGGAGCAATCTTAGGGCAGAAGACGTAATTGGAAAGCTTTTCTTTCAATATGATTATTAATGCATCCAGAACATTAACATTTAGCTAGCGCAATTATTCCATGACCTGGAAAAAGTTTAGCTATTGTTTGTTTTTAAAGATAAATTTCGGTCATAATTTGCTTTGGTTCTAAAGTGATATGTTTTCCGGATCATGGTCAGCTTTGAAGTTTCTCATGCAAAGAAAGGAAGCAAAACTAAGGTTAATTAGATGGATCCCTTCATATTTGGCAAGGAATTTGATCTCAAAATAAAGACAAGCAAGCGTGTTGAGATAACTTGGTAGCGAAATCATTTGAGCAGGTTAGTGACAACATAGTAGGGATCCAATTCCTCACCAAGAATAGTTCCTAATGAGCAATATGTTCAAACTACCAAGTAAATGATCACCTTTGGGTATAGCACCTGACACTTGGTAAAATTTATTATTGGTCTATACTATAGAACTATGACCTTCTGATTTAAGCGGAGCAAAAAAGAGAATTGAAAAGTTATGTTTGGCTCAAGTAATGTTCTATCTTCGAATTTTGATGCCTTAAAAACAAAACAAATAAATTGATAAGTAATATTTGAGCTAATAATTATTTAATGCAGAGATTCAAGATGGAAATGAATCGTTATCAAAGTAAGTCCTAACAAAATTCCAGTAGCTTGTGGTGAAAATAATTCGGATAAAAGAAATTTTTCCGCCCCCCCCCCCCCTTAAGGTTTTGGGGGTTAGATTTTTAGGATACTTTGTAGATAGAGAGATAAAATTCATATATGAAGCAACAATATAATATAATTTTTCTCAACAAAAATATTTTTCGGAAATTAAGAATTTTATCAATAAAATTCTTTTCGAAATATTCTTTAAAATGAAATGAATTATATATTACCTAACTATAAGAGCATTTATTAATCTCCTAAATGATTTTGGTAAATAAATCATAACGTCCCGCGCGGGAGTTATTAATTTTCGGAAATTCCTTTGAAAATCTAAAAGTAACTCAATTTTAATTCTCTTACCTTAAAACGAAAGAGAAAATCTTTCGTTTTTTAGATAAAAGTATATCTTCTGCGGAGAAAAATATTTTCCAAATAATGCTTGCATGAAAATCTTGTTGTTTAAAGGAAAGTAAACACATCGTCCTCTTAGAGCGCTAACCAAAAAGTATAAATAATAAACTATTTGGAAACTAAGGATTTTTTTCGTATCTCTAAATAAGGAAACGAAAAGATATTCTGATTTCAATGAAAATCAGTCTCCTTCCTAGCAATGAGCTTCAAATGAGCTCTCGTATATAAAGGGAGTGTTTACTCTGAGGTAACGCATGAATTGAAGTAGGAGTTTTCGCTTTTAAAGAAGCATTCTCTCATTGATACACATCTTTATCTCTAAAACTTTACTCTCTAATCCCCCATTTTTTTTTTCAATCTTTACACTTCCACGTTTTTATCTTAAAAGAGGAAAAGATTTTGTTAACTACTTTTGTAAAAACGGATTCTATGTTTCTAAACGATTTTCTAAATCTGAAAACTGTTTTTGCCTATACTTATATGATGACGTTTCTTTCTGTCTATTTAGATTCTGTAAATACTATAGTAGAACAGGCTTTTATTTGTTAAACATTGTGGTGTATAGCTTAGGTTATGAAAGCATATTGTGAAGAGGTTTAATTCAAGGCGACCTTCTCCTTGTGTGAGATCTAATGTCTGAATTGAGTCTTCTGTACTCTACACAAAAAGCAGAAAAGGGTGAGGTTAACTAGAAAACCCTTTGAAAATCTAGTGGGATAATAAGGGTAGATCTAGGTTTTAATCTATTGCCTTGTACTGTCGGTTATTGTCCTCTTACCCTTGAAAAGAGATAACATAGTTGACGATCTCAGGAGAATAAGATCTTGGGGGAAGTTGGATGTAGGCGAGTTAGTGGCCGAACCACATAAAATCACTGTGTTGATCTTTTAATTTCTGAAGTTTGCTTGATACTACTGCTTTACTTACACTCTGTTTATATTTTTAGAAATGCTAAAAATTATTAATTTTCAAAATGTTCTAAAATCTGGAATAAGTTTATCTTCTGAATATTAGAAATTAGAATCTGATAAAAAGTGAATATACCAAGTCTAATTTTTCTTTATCACGAGTAAAATTTCATTGCTGGGTTTCTAATTATTTTCTAACTTTATAGGAATTCTAATTACAATAGCTTTCATCATAAAGCAGTTCTGATACTGAATAAAGACGTTGTGAAGCAGTTCTAATTTCAATAACTGTCTCCTCACACAGTCTTATACTGATTTTTTCTAAACTTTATGAGGGAAGTTCTAAAATAACAATAGCTTTCAATCATAAGATGTTCTAATATTGAATAAACATTGTGAGCAGTTCTAATCAAATAGCATGTTACTTTTGCATAGTCTTTCCTAGTCTTTTATGAATAGAACATTGTGAGGGTGATTTCAATCCATACTATTCTCGACGAGTTCTGTAATTTTCAGCTTGCACTTAGAAATTCTTAATATTTGTTTTTAAATTCTAAAGGTTTTAGAAAACCCAATTCACCCTTCCTCTTTGGAATGGCATAACATATACGGGACCCACAAGTTAGTCTAGGAAATTTAGTGTGTGTGGATGAACGCATACTTGTGGAAAATTTGTTCTGAATCAAATTATTGGAGCTATGTGTCCTGATAATGAGATTCAATCAAATTCTTGCTTTTTATCATGCATTTGCAGTGGACGGTCATTTTGGGACCCAAGCAAATAGGTAATGAAGATAGTGAAATTGTGGTTTTTTATTGGCACTACCACAATTTCGTAATGTATATATTTTCTGTAAAATTGTGAACAATCGTCAAAGAATAGGAAATATATCAGTAGGAATGAATGATTCAAACCCCCAAATTGCTTGTCAATGTGAGATTTTTTGATTGTGTGAGGGTATTGATTTTTATGGGTGCCATTTCCCTTCTTCTTTTTGGTTTATTTAAATATACTACTATGCTGTTTGGATATGTTTCCTAAATGGGATGGAAGCTACCAGACTGATGATTTAAAGCTGTTGTAGGATTTAATCAAGTCAAACATTTTTAGCAGATTGGGGAATTCCTAGAGCTTAATCAGTGACTAGAGCACTCATTTTTTGTAAAAGAGCTTGTGAGGGCATTATTAAAGAAATAATTGGGTGTTTTTTTATAAAGAAAAGTGTCTACACCTTATCATCCTCAGACAAGTGGGGCAAAGGCTGAGTATCTAAAAGAGCAGGTGAGTCTATCCTAGAATAAGAAAGGATGGAGCCTTAGACTGATGATGAATTTGTAAAAGGCTATAGGACTGCCTATAAGTCAACCGCATAAGTATGTCCCTATAGTTGGTCTTTTGGTAAGATGTTCACCTTCCCTGTTGCGATAGACATAAGCTAATTGGGGCATTAGACATTGTAATTTTTGGAATTGGAATACTGCTAGGTGTGTGAAAGGAAAGTTACAATTAACAAGGAATTGGAAAATTAGATGACGAGCTTAATTCAATAAGTGTACGAATCGGATACAAGTAAATATATGGATAAGTAACGATACGTTCCACGAGGATTGTAATCCAAGTACCAAAATTATGTATCCTCATTATACTTAAAACGATAATTGAGAAGAAAATTATTTTTATAGAATGTAAAAATAAAACAAGAGTCCAACTAAACAAAAATTGAATTAAAAAGAAAATCAATGGAATTGAAAACTACTAGGGGGTTTTGATTTAAAACTATGTTCTTTCCAATTTATTTCCAATTAGTTCAGTTAATCAATTAATTTATTCAAGTAGGGGAAACAATCTGAATTCACTAACAAGCTCTTCCGATGTAATTGCTAGCTATTTTATCAATTATAATATCTTCCAATAGCGCAATCAAATATGAATTAAAATGCATTTAAGTTAAATGTAGTTGTTTATGAATTTATAACAATTTATATGGTGATAAATCATAAAAACCCTATGAGTCAAACATATAGCTTCGCATCAAGTTACTATTCCCCATGTGTTTTTATTAACCTTTTCATATCAAAGATCCTCTTCCGTAGTGATAATTGAAATAAAATCAATCTTTAGGGGAAAATTTTCTGCCTAAGAAGCAATTAAGTTCATTAATAAATGCATAGCTTGAAATAAAGAAAATAAATCTAATTGCAAATAAATGGAAAAGAATTAAGCTACATCAAACCCCTAGTAAATAAGAATTTTAGTTACACATGGTTTATTTAAAATAAAACTCAATAATACTTGATAAATATCAAATCAATAAGAAATAATGAAAGAAATAAACAAGAATTAAAGAGTTAGAAATAAGAAACTAGTGATAAAGAATTTGCTTGGAGGCTTCTTGAAATTTGCACAACTCTGAACTTTAACTTCTAAAGAAAATAAAACTATGTACACAAGATATAAAATCAGAGAGAATGAAGAGGAGTGTAATGTAATGTGGGTGGGATGCGTGGGATTTTGTTTTTTTGAGATGAACTCTACTCTTCTTTTATGTATGAACTCCTTTGAGAGAGGATTCCACATGGGTTATATGATCAAAGTCCTTCTTTTGTTAGGTTGTAAAGCTCTCTTTAGGTCTCCAATTTTCTCAATCAATGATTAGCCATGGTGCATAGGTTGACGCTTGGTTTGCGATGTTGTAGGAAAAAGTTGTCCAAGATTAGCTCCATAGATTTTGGTGAAGTTTGAATTGGCAACTTTTTTGACCTAAGTTAGGATTTCCTCTGCTTGCACGGCGTGCGCTGTGCTCTGGAAGTCTTTATGCAATAACAAGCAACGGGCCGTGGCTGATTAAGCACGGGCTGACTGTGCTAAAATGAATTTTTACCTCATTTTTGTCCTTTCTTGCAAAACACCTGCATTTTCCTCTAAAATCAGGTGAGTTTTGTGTTTCAAGGAAGCTTTTAAAAAAATAACATATCAATACATGAAAAACTAATTTAAATAAATTAAAAGCAATAGAAAATTTAATCAAAATTAAATAAAAATACTATATAAAATAACACTTATTCATTCGACTTGGGAGCATATGAAGATTCTTAGATTTATACTAGAATAAGACAAAGGCAATTTTCATGACGAAATGATTTTAAGGAAGCAATATGTGGTTGGGCAAAAAAGTTTTATTGTATAATTCTAGATTGAAGTCAATGCCCTGTAAATTTGCGTTCCCTCGTTGGTTGACCCTTTATTGTTGCCTAATGTGTTTTCTATGGTGCTGTGAAATTCAAAAGTTTACGAACTAACAAGGTGTTCAAAGTCAACGTCATTAGACATTACAGCATTTTAATGAGGGGTTTTTCAAGAGCACTCAATTGAGGAGATCAAATTGAGTGACCCATTTAATTTGATTGAAGAGTTTTGTTTCCGAAGCTAACGACGATAAACAAAAGCGCTGCTGTGGAAGGCAACCCATGGTGGCTGAGTAGTCGCAATAAAATTTGTTTTTTCTTTTTCCTCTAATTTATATTATTTTATTTTATTTATTAGGGACAATAAATGAACTCAATGTGGGAGCGGGATTAAGTTTTGAAATCTTGAAATATTAGGTGTTGAAATTCACTTTAAATGACTGATTGAGTGGCTGAATTGGGTAAATTTTAAAAATTTTGAAACTTGTACAATTCTTTGAGAAATTGAAGACTTTCTGATTAGTTTTATGTAAAAAGTTAACGTTGATTAGCTATTATCACTTCTGTCATTTAAGAATAACTTGTTGAATTAGTGATGCCTTTGAAAATATATATTTGAGGCTTGAATTAAAAAATGGTGAAATTTCTAAATTGCCTATTATAATTCATAACCATTAACCTTAGAATTCTTGTATATAACTGCTTGGGCATAGAAAATGAGCATTGTGTGTGAGTGTTTTACTTTTGAATTAAAGAGTAATTTAAATTGTTAAAGAAAAAAAAACCAGAAAAATATTGAAAAAATAATAATAAGGAAATAAAAGAGCAGTTAGTTTACTCCGTTGTTTCGGTAATGATAAAGAGTAGTGTTTATGTAGTGTTAGTAGCCACTTGAGTTTGTGACTCCAAGTAGCAGGGTACGGGTATCACCAATATGCATCCTCGTGCCGAAAGGATGATGACATCTCAGGCAAGACAGTAATGCTCAAAATTAATTAAACAGTAATAACAATAATAATAAAAAATTTCAGCATTCCTATTTACTTTTTGTGTGCGAGACTTTCTGTGACCTGGCAGGTTATCAAATAATTCTTCAAATAATGGTTTAAATGATATGAAACTTTAATTGCATGCTTTAAATCACAAAGTTCGTGCCTCGTCTTTTGTGTTAGGAAGAATTTAAATTTAACTCTTTATTCTCCATGAATTTTAGATATTCTTATTCAACTTTACTTTATAATTAAGATAGTTTTTTTTTTTTTTTTTTTTTTTTTTTTTTTTTTTTTTTTTTTTTTTTTTTGAGGATTGTGAAGAGTTTGGTTTTGAATTTTCTTTTTCAGTTGGTTGGATAAAAGTTAGTCATGCTTGAGGACCAAAGCATGGAATAAGTGTGGGGAATTTGATATGTGCATATTTTGTTACTTTTATTCTCAATATTTTTGGTATTTCTAAATTATTTTTAAGTTTAACTTAGTGGTTGACAATTTTATCAATTAGAAACATGATCTTAGGTTACTTTTGGAATAATTAATCCATTAAATAAAGAGAAATTTTCAGATTTTATTATCTTGAACCTTTGTTCGGTTTGACCTTTGTTCGGTTTTTCAGGAATATCTGAAGTTGTAGGCCTCCAAACTGGAATCTGTTTGATTCATTGGAAAGATGAAACAAAACTCTACAAATGTATAAAAGGGTCAAAATTCAATTTAGCCTCAAAGCTGACCAAAAGTAGCTCGGAATCCAGGAGAAACGTTTAGAATGAGCATGCACAACAGGTTTCAGTTTTTAATTTATATCTAGAGTTTTACATGTCCAAATAAACTCAGCCCATGCCCATTTGAATGTTAACAGCTAGCTCTACAATTATTATGAAGACCACTAAGTGAAATGAAGTCGTTTTAAGTGTTAAAAACGATAAATAATTTGATCATTCTGCTGTAACGTGTGTTGAAGACCTGTTTCGGGTTTTTTTTTTTTTTCAGATCTTGAGCTGTGAGTATCCGTTTTAGGCGAATGATAGCTCGTTAGAAACTGAGAAGGAGATCTTCAAAATTGTTGAAGAATCAGAGAGGGATTCAAAAAGAGAAGAGCTGAAAAACGGGAGAGAAATCAAAATGAGAAGATTTTCAATTGATTGCTTTCAAAATCCCTAATTAATTGGGGATTTTCTGTTTTCTTTGAGAGGGTATAAAAGGAGTGGTTTTGGGAGCAGCAAAACATCAAGGTTTTTAGTTCATCATCTATTTTGAGTATCTTTCTTTATTCTTTTGTTTTAGTGATTGTAAGTCATAGGCATGAGTGGGTAATTTCTTAGTTCAATTCAAAGGATTCAACATCCATTTGGATTCAACATTCAACATCCATTTGTATATTTGTGAGACACGTTCTTACTTTAAATTTATTCTCTCTAAATATCTGTTGTTTCTTGCATTTAAGGTGTTAGTTCTATTGAATGATTTGCTAAAAAGGCCTATTAGTCAATTATTTGGTATGATTAAGTGCTATTGATCCTCATAATCCGTAATTGTTATATGAGATTGAATGTTAGTAGCAATTAGATTTTTCTAATTATGTTCCAAGTTTTCAGTAATAATCTAAAGAAACAATGGGGTTGAATTAAACAATTTATGCTTTTTAAATCGTTGTGCAAGTTTAACTACTTCCTGTTCTTAATGCTTTTATTAGATTGAAAAGGAATGTTTTATTCTGGTTCATTTGATAATTAGAGTTAGTGAGGGTGCTGGGCTCAAATTAACGATAATAGGGAAGTCAGGGAATCAGGGAATTTATCATGCTTGTTGGTAAGTTTTAGTTAAGTATTCAAAGAATAATTAATTCATAATTTGTCTGTGATCATTTATACATTGGATTACAAATCACCTTGAATTGAATATTTGTTAGATTGAATTCCAATTTAAGTTTATTAGTTACTTTTCTTTTGATTGCCTTGATTGAATTTCTACAAACCAACCCCCTTTTTTTTTCTCTTACAAAATAACACAAAATTGAAAGATTTCAGTTTCTAGGGTTCGACCTGAATTCATCACTTCTACAGTTAAATTCAGTAATTAATTTTTGGTGGAATCGACAACCATGATATATATATATATATATATATAATATATATATATATAATTAAAGTTCTTTTAATTCTATATAAGAATAAGAGATTCTTTACATTTAAGAACTTACCAATATCTACATATTCTAACTATTTTTATCTAAATAATAATAAGGATAAAAAAGCTTACATTGTAAATTAATGAGAATTCAGTTATAAAATGATCCAACCATTTAATTTGCTAAAGTGCATGTAACTTCTACAAAAAAATTTTGATTTCTTAAAATTTAATCAACAAACATGTTTAACATCTTAAATAAAAAATGTATATTATACCTTCACGCAAAGCCGGGAGACCAACTAAATAAATTATAAAACTTTTCATTTTCTTTATTTAATTTTTAATAACCAGATTGTAAATTTATTTCATTAATAAAAAAACTCTTGGTTTTCTTTCTTTTGCAATAATTAATGATCAAAATAATAGATTTTTGTAATAATAGAACACTAATTAGTTTTTTAATAATTAGTAACCACACTATAAATTGATATAATATTTTGTTATTTTATAATTTAATTATCCTTTTTTTTTTTTCTAAATCCTGACTCCCTTTTGGGTTCTATATATATGAGTAATACATCTAATAAATTTATAAATTTATCAACCACAAATTCTTTTTTTTTTTTTTTATGTTCAAATATTTTTAAGATTTTTAGATAGTGATAAAAATTAATACCTAGACATCTATGATTAACAATTCATGAAATTTATTTCTTTTTCTATTCAGATAATTTTATGGTTTGAGTAATTATTTTAATTTGTAAAAGTAATGTTTATATTTATTGTTTTAAATTTAGCTAATAAAGTGAATTTTTTGTTTTTAATTTGTCAGTGTAGAATTCTTTTATCACTTTTAAATATATAGAAAAAGCTGGATTTTTAGTTTTTGTAATCATAGTCAAAGAATAATAAATAAGAAAAAGCAATTGACAAATATTAACTTTTTATCATATTAATTTATTTACATTTTTCAATCAAATTTAATTTGTATCAATTATTTATAAGTGTTAATCCGCACAACGTGCTGGCATACGACTAATTTATATATAAAGGAGGATCATGGAGCTTTCCTTGATTGATGACGCCTGATTGATGACCGATGCATCATTTGAAAAGCAAACTACTCTAAATTTTTAGCATTTTATTTCCCTGAGAAAAATTTTGCCTTTTAAACTTTTGAATTTAATTATTCCCTTTTTAGTAATTGTTTAATTGCAATTTTTTATTCCTTCTAATTACTCCGATGTGAAACCATTCCACTTCTTTAGAACGTTTCAATATTTAATTTTTCAAATTTAATAATCATTATTACAATTTTTAACCTTCCTAACTTCGTTTAAAATTTATTTTCTAAATTTAAATGATCATCAATACAATTTAAAATTGATATTAAAATCTTAAAATAAACCTACATTTTGTTTCCAAATCCTTTCATCTAACCTAATGAATTTCGGCCAAATTTTCTTCTTTCTTCTCAATTGAATAAATATGAAACTAAGATACTGAAATCCCCTTTCATCAGAGGATGAGTTGATTCAGTTTCCTTTTTTTGATGTCCCTTTTCTCATAGACCAATCAAAAGAATTTCCTTTTAAAGAGGATGGTAAATTCCTTCTCTTTAGCAATTCAATTTTTCAATATTGTTGGTCTCACAAAGTTTAGAAACCAAGAAAAATAAGATATGAATAAGTCTTCTTGCCCAATTTTTTCTTTTGGTTATTTGGCTTAGAGAATTAATATTAAATTAAGGGTAATATAGCCAATTTACTCAATAATTTATTGTAACTTATACAAATTTAATGGTTTTCTTAAAAGATGTGAAATTCCAATTATGACAAATATTATGAAACAGAGTAATAAATAATGAGGTGAATTGAATAGTTCAATAATTATTTAAATATTTTTTTAAATTAACAACAATAATTCATCTAAATATTCATCCGATGATATTACTAATAGAAGCCTTCATAGATATTGAAGGAAACTTTTATTTTATGATAATATTCCATAATTTATTTGGAGATAGAGTAAAACAACATAGCTTTAACCAATCGTAGGAACTTGAACGACCATGCCACATTCATTGACAGATATAAAAGAAAAATAAAATTAATTTTTCCTACAAATTAATTTTTATAATTTTTTATTTTCCTTCTAATTTAAAAAGAAAATTATCGAAATTCTTTTCCCTTATACTTCTTTTTTATTTCCAATAAAATAGTTTTTGCTCTGCTACGAGCTCTTACTTGTAAATTTTCAATTTTCATGTAAGTTTGATGTTATACACAAAATCAAGTTAGCTAAAAACAAATTAGTAAAATACTAAATTGATTAATTACCAGGTGGACATAAATTAGCCATTGATTACCAGGTGGACATAAATTAGCCATTGTCTTTGCTCTATTGGTATCTTCCTCTCTCCTTTTCCAATAAGTTTGATGAGAACTACAGAAATGGTGGATTTATATAGAAGCTTTCAAACGTGGTTTATATCCATATTTTATTTTAGCTAATAAACTTTAGAAATGGTGGAAATGGTTTAAAACGTGGGCTGCTAATTTAGTTGATAAAAAAAAAACGAAGAATAAAAATGCAAATAAATTAAAACGTGGGCTGCTAAAATAATTTCAAGATAGTTATATTCTATCTATCTATATATATGCTCAGATAATTTTTTTTTTTGTTTGAAAGGATATGCTCAGATATATATATCCATATTTTATTTTAGCTAATAAATTTCAAATGCAAATAAATTTTCTTGGATTGTTTTCGATTATAATGTAATAGTTTAACTATTATGAGTTTATCATTGGTTACTTAAGACTATTATGACATTATTATTTCTTGCTTTTTGGTTGAATAAGTCATTTGCCCCCTAAATTTACAAAAAAAGTCATATGCCCCTCTATTTTTAAAGTGGTCTTATGGCAGCTAAAGTTGTAAAATTGCTAACATTACATCCTTATTAATCTAGTCAGCAACGCCTGAAAAGACAAATTTTTTTACTTCACGTGAACTTTTAAAAATATTTCTAGATTGCATTTTACATTATTAAAAAATATTTTTTTATTACTAAGTTAATTAGAATATTATTAAACTTCTTTTTCTCTCTCATCCTATTTTCTTTCTATAAATTTACGCTGGACTTGGGTTATTCCCAAACTAAACCAATCTCATCTCTCCTCCTACTTGTTTATCAAACTAATTTCATCTCTTCTCTCACCCAAACAATTGATTTCAAAGGTTCAAAGGTAAAAAATATTGAATAACATGAATAAAAAAAAAAAAAAATACAGCAAGATATCAAATTATTATCAATCTAAAATTGCTTATATATCTAGGTATTGAATGAAAAAATGCAGCAACAAATTTCGACATATATAATAAAAAAATTATTGATTGGTCTCGCCGGCTTGTGGCCGATCTTGCCGGAGAAGCAAAGAGTAGTGCTGAAGCAGGCTAGATCGACCAGAAAGCCAGACTGCGACTCGCACTCTACTACGCTTGCCGGAAGAGGAAGAGAGAGACCCGAGATGGAGTGAGCGGCGAAGGAACGGCGACAAGAAGCTTTAGTCGGCGCGACTTGAGCTTAAGTCACCGGAAACGCCAAAAGAAAGGAGAAAGATCACCGGAAACGCCAAAAGAAAGGAGAAAGAGGACTGGCTCGATCGAGAAGCCCCTCTGTCTCTCTCATTAGCATCGCTTGAACAAGAACGAAGGCAAAAGCGCTGACCAGAGGTGCTGCCGGCGATGTGAGGTTGTCAGATCGATGGAGCTTTGAGCTCCGGTGAACGGTAAACAAAGGGGATAGGGGAGGAGTCTATGGTGCGATCAAGAAGAGGGAGAAGGGATTTTGGGTTAAAGCAAAACAGGGATTTTTAGATATATAGATAGGTTAGTTGCTGATTTGGTTCGATTTAGGTTTGATTTGGCTCGATTCATGAATTTTTTATTTGATGATATCCGACATGGCAAAATTATGTGACTTGGAATTGTAATTTTTCACGTCATCCGTGCATGTTGTGCAAAACGAGTTTAGTACTCTGACCATGTGTGCAATTGTTATTAAAAAGAAAAATTTAGAGTGTCACAAGGTCACTTTGAAAGTAGAGGGTTCACAAAACTTTTTTGCGCAAGTTCAGGGAGGCAAATGATGTATTTAGCCTTTTTATATTAGTTATCGTCTTAAGGGTGTTAATAATTCGATTTTACGTAATTTGAAAGTTTCAGTCAAACTTACAATGACAGTTTAAAAAAATTTAAAATCGAAGTCAACTATGAAATATATTTAATCGAACCAAATCTTAAAAAGCGCTTTGGGTTCAACACCAAATTTTTTTAAAAAAAAATACTACAAATAAGATTATGAAAAATAAAAATAAAAGTACTATATAGTTTCAAATATATTAAAACAATTATAGTATGAAAAACCTCTAAATTTTAATTATTATTGTTCATCGAATTTCCCCTTAATACTTGAATTTAATCAATCCCTAATTTTCTAGTACTAGTCCGAAAAAAAGGGGAGAGAAATTAAAACTTGCAACTAATTTTGTTGGATATAAGTCTTGTGTAGCTTGTGAAGTTGTGAAAAGATAGGAATCTAAAAGGTCCCACATTTGTTACAGATAAGAAATTGTAAGTGTTTATAGTGTGAAATGTCTTTAATACCAATAACTTAGATATGGCCAGATACATAAAAATTCAAATTCCCTTGAACTTAAGCAAAAAAAATCATAACTTATACCAGTGCTCTAAATTTTGCGAGTGACCTATTATAGACTATATAGTTTATTAATTTGATTTTTATTTAAACCCTCAAAGCCCCTGAAAATCACTCTCCTAAACGAGCATGAAACTAAAAAAAGGGGCTTAGATGGCATTTAACTAAATACAAAATAATAAAAAAAGAAAATAGTAGGCTTTTTGTACTTTAATGTCCTTTCTCTTCATCACCCACTCACCACCACCACATCTTTTCACTATTCCTGTGAATATATTTTCTTCACCAATACTTCGAAATAAATCAAAGAGTATAATTTTTTAAGTTCGAATTAATATTGAATTCAAATAAAAAAATTTGCTAATTGATTTAGTATTCATTCAGTATTAATATGAAATTGACGTTTAAAGTTGAAAATTTTCTCTGAATTAAAAAAAAAAAAAAAAAAAACAATAACTTGTATAATTAAGATCAGTAGTCTAATGGAAGTGTAAATAGAGAAATAGTACCATGTTAGAAATTAAAACTCGATCTCAAAATTTAAATATTAAGGTTAAAAGAGCTAATAATACAAGAAAATGTGTTTTAATTTCATTTTTAGAAGTGTTTTTACAGTAGTTATAAGAATATCAATCAATCGAAAATAATATTTTTAGAGAAGAAATGTTGTCTTGATTTATAATTATTATAATTGGAATATGATTTAATACTTGTAAAGAATATGAAGACCCATCTCAAATGATCAAAGATTTTTTTTTTTTTTTTTTCTTAAGAAAATAAAAACAAGACAAACACAATTTGATGAAAACAACAAACAAACTGTTGTTGGAATTTAACTCATCTTGCTTGCCTTCTCTATTTTATCAATCGACTGCAACTTATACACAAATGCCCTTATATGAGTCCTTCTCCATCTCGATTTGGCGTTGCATGAACCCTCGACCATCTGGATTCAACAATGATAGCTAAAGAGAAAGAGATGAACAAGAGAGAGAGAAAGAGAAAGAGAGAGAGAGAGAGAGAAAAAAAAGAATCACGAAAAGATAAAAGAGAGATGAGAGAAGAAGATGAAAAAAAGAAACGATGTCATTTGATAAGCTTGTATACACGCTCTTTTAATTGTTCTAGGATTGTTATGTGAGATGTGTAAAGTTATCGATTTTTATAACTGTAGGGGCATAATAGATCATTCGCAAACTCTAGGGTGCCGTAAGATTTTTTTTGAAAAGTTTAAGGGTATTTTTATGTATTTGGCCGCATGTATTTACATTAAGCTTGTGATATTTTACAAAGCATTTATGTGTTCATATCACATTAAATTATGAAGTAACTAATTATACAAATAGGTAAAAATAAATTCTAGTTATATTTATCTCCATAAGCTTCTCTTCCTCCGCTTCTTTGTATTAGTGAAACTACAGCTGTTACTTAGTATTTTGGAAACTAACATAATTAAGGCCACCAATTCCTCTATATCAGCACAATCACAGAAAATTCAAATTAATTGTAAATATGTAATTTAGTTCCTTTCTTTATTTAGCCTCTGTTTATAAACCGCCATTTTCATCCAATTAACTCTTTTTTCCCTTTTGGCAATGAACGTAACAGTCCAGGTTTTGTTGTTCTCTAATGCAGTTATCTCCATTTTATGCATTTAGCTTTAATCCAATTTTTTAATGCATGTTTTGGCCTTTATTGTAAGTTGATGGTTTCAGGCGTTGTTTGAATCTGTTTTTTGGTAGGTATGGTAGGCACAGATACGGCATTTGGGAAAGGTGCCTATCAAAAATGGTAAATCATGCATGTTGAGGTAGATTTCTTGCAGTAGATGTCATCAATTATATTGTTTGGACAAATGAAACATAATCTTGCATCCAGACTGCCTATTTATAGTTTTCTAGTTGCCTCCTGTACCATTTCTATAAATTGGACTACAGAGCTACTGTTTTGCAAAGGCATTGTGACAGCAACATTGGTTCTAGTTACGTATTACTGGTATTGGCCCTTCCATGCTAGTCATTGGTGTTCTTCAAGTTGTTTTCCGGGTTTGTGGATTTTTGAAATTGGTGCTCAAGTGTTTGGTGCTTGGTTCCATGTCATTAAAAGGATTTGGGTGATATCAAACATTGGTTAGTAATATGGACAGTTTGGTTCAAATGGAGTAATGTTCTTTTATAAGGAAAAAATGCTTCATGGAATATTACATCTCCTGGATGGTATTATGCATTTGTTTTTTGAGGTCATAACCAATCTGTAATGCCTTTTTGATCTTTGCATATCCCAGTAATGCACACTTATAGCTCCATTGATCGAATTCGTCTTTTTATAGGGTGTTACATAGGTAACATAACAAACAGACACCGATGATTCTTAAATGAGAAAGGTCAGGTTTCCGTTTGTGTAAGGCTCAAAGGGTTGATTTTCCTAGTTTAAGGCTTGTGAAGGTATTCTATTGGCTATATGGATTGCCAGCTAACAGTAAAGCTCTAACTAGAAAAATTTTGGAAAGACCTGGAACATTAAAGACCTAGCAACTTGCAGTAATGTTTTATGCTTTCTTTCCACAATGCCGTTCTGCTGTGGGCTATAGGCACAAGACTTTTGGTGATGGATCCCTTTAGAAGTGAATAGATCATGACATTTGACATTAATAAATTATGTTCCATTATCAGATCTAATGGACTTAATCTTCTTGCTAAACCATGTCTCTATCATATTTAAGAAATTGACAATAACATTATGAACCTGAGTTTTATCCTTAATCATATAAGTCCATGTGTATCTACTATGATCATCAACAATAGTGACCATGTAGATAGCACCTGTGATGGATTTAATTCTATAAGGTCCCCACAAACCAATGTGAACCAAATCAAAAGGTAATGGAGATTAATGATCAAAACAATAGAAAGGCAGTCTCTGCTGCTTGGATAAATGACAAACATCACAGACTAACTCATTTACATTTTCAATATCTTTTACATTTGAATGACTTAACCTTTGAACAGATAAATGTCCTAATTTTGAAAAGATAAATGTCCTAAATCTAAAATGCCACAAATGTGGACTTGTTCATTCTTTGAACTTGATTTACATGATTAACTTTTGACACTTACTTAACTAAGAAAAGAACTTTTGACTCAAGATATATACACCCTCCGACACTTTTTCCAATACAATGTTATCCCTACTCAGCAAATCCTGCAAAATGCAATAGTTTTGATATAAAGTGGGCTTGACGTATTGCAAGTTTTTGGTTAATTTTGTCCCTGAGATAGGTGTACAATCAAAACTTGGCTAAAAACAAGGTATCAATCAAGTGGATTCTACATTAACTTTAAAATCTTTCCAAAATGAGTTATGGTTTTTAAAAGGTTCCATCAAGCATGCTTACTGTTTTTGGGTTCCTAAGTTTATGTATAAGTCCTCAAAGAATGAAGAATTAACAAGTCCATGTTTGGTTCTTGTACATCTAGAATCAACAACCCATTTACCAGTTTCCCTGTAATTCAGTTTAACATAATCAAAAAAGTAGAAGTTATACCTCAAAATGAGAACAGTGTTGGCTGCTGCACTCTGTTCGTTGTGGATTCTTGTTCAAAAATTCATATCCCCAATGATCTTCGTTTGAAGATACTCCTGCTGCATGATTCATTTCAAGGGACTATCAAAATCTCTAGTCACAGCCATTTGCCTTTGCATTTTGCAGCGTTTCTTTTTTGCCTTAAGTCTTCCCACCAATCTAGATATCCTATTAGATTTTTGAAGCAAGCCTGCCTATTGTGACCTGAAGCTTTGCAGTTTGTACATGTATTGAATCTTCTTTCTTTCCAAAATTCCTCTTTGAATTTCATAATATTTTGTCCTCCTTTGGTGTCTGTACCTGCCAATTGCGCTGTTCTTCTATAATTTTCAATTGGGTAACATAGCTGAATCTCTTTCTGTTTGCAACAATGAAATATCATTAAATATGCTTTATTGATTGATGGCAGAGGTCCATCATCAAAGAATTTGGTTTTTCGCGTGTTTCATAAGTATCATTTTAAAACCCATTAAATAACTGAATCAAATCTATCTTGCTTTCCATATCAGACATGGCTTGATGATGCCCCACAAGTGGCCCAAACTGGCAGTTGTTTAAGATAGTTAAAATTCATCCCCACAACTTCTTCATTTTATCATAGTAGGTCTAGCAACTGATAGATTTTCCTTGAGACAGTTGCAGAATGGCCTTCTGACTTGGTAAAGTAATGGTCCATTACTTTCAGACACCAAACCTATGGATTGGCATTTCATCCTATAGAATCCTTGGCTGATCATAGTATAGGAAGGTTTCCCACAACATTTTTGGCAAAATAGATTCAAAATCAAGAAATAACCATGCTAATCTATTTCATATCCATTTGTCATACAGAAGAATATCACAAATGCAGGTCTAAGCACAAAGTTCCATTTAATGAATCCGAGTTTAATCTTTTAGCCCTCAGAGCTATAATCATTGACCTTTTCCATGACATATAATTTAAGCCAGTTCAACTGGACACTTACCAATGACAAGGCTTGGGGTGATCTGAGTTATGAAAGATTTAGAGACTTCTCCATGCAGTATTTGCTTGGTTCTGTCTTTGTCTTGCTGCCTCTGTATTTTCTATATTAGTTGGGTCAACCAATAGTGATTTAAAAAAGATTGCAAAAACCTGTGGCTCTGATACATGAACGATATTAATAAAATTTCACGATTCTGTAAAAATTAGTGCTTGAATTTAATGGAGGCTTCAGCAATGAGGAACTTTTTCTCAAGTAATTCCAAGAAAAGTTGTTTAATTAACATCAAGAAGTTTTGCTATAATATACTACTGAGATAGCTATACAGGTACACCTAAAAGCTATTGTGCACCCTTAGATTAAAAAGAAAACGAATATACAAAGAATAATTTCCTAAAAATGCTAGCTGTAATTCATTTGTATCAAGTAAAATGCTAATAGATCATGTACTGGTATTTGATTGAGCTGTATTAACTGAATAAGCCCAAAGCAAGGTGGAAAAATTGACGATGTGGCATTGGTGGTAGTTATTTGGAGAATGAGTGAATGTTTGGTACAATTTTTTTCACAATTGTGATTAATTTTCTTTTTTCTTTTTTTTTTTTTTTTGAGAAGAATATACCATTTTCTTCTATTGCCATCAAGTAACATTGTGATTTATTTTCTTACATAATACCTACAATGATGCAGTTTAGATGATTTGTTTTTCGAAATGAAGAAAAGATAATTATGAAGTACAAAAATCAGACATTGATAAGAGAAAAACTACTAGGTTTGTGGTTTCAAAATACTTGCCATATTTGATAATTATGAAGTGCAAAATGCTTGGTACATTTGGGAAAGTACTATGTTTCAAAATAATTATCATAGTTATGGTTTCAAGGAGTAATATTTTTTTTTCATATTTATCCTTTATATATGATCAACAATTATTGCTTCAATTCCTCAAAGTTTGATGTTTAGATATATTAAATAAAAAGTAATATAATCAATTTACTCAACAATTTATTGTAACTTAGAGAAATTTAATAGTTTCCTTAAAGGATGTAAAATTCTAAACGTAACAAGTATTTAAGAACATAGGTTGTAATATATTTCATTATAATCGAGAAATTAAACAATAATTTACCAAAAAATAATATTGACACATGCTAGTTAGATGAACCCACTTAAACATGTAGCTAAAGATTTATATTAAATTGATGAAATCCAAATTTTATGTCAACTTTTATATAACTTATATAAAAAAAAATCATTATCATTAGTTACCCTCTAAAGTATATAAGGGTTATTAGTTATCCTCTAAAGTATATTTATTTGATAAGGGTTATATTTAGGCAACCTATGATAATATTAAAAGTACATTGTGGACAATACCATGTATTAAAAATGGGGATATCGATAATTTTGATGTCTTAACTCTTTAATTTTTTTTATTTGAGTGCCTGACTAAAAAATATTTTTAATTAGGTATTTACACGTTTTAAAACATGCAATCAAGTGCTTTTGACCAACTTTCCTCACCGAATTGCTAGCTTCGCAGATTGTAGGTCCCACTTTTAATGATGTGTAATAAAAGACAAAGACAGCTTAAATCCACATAGAATGAACTATGAAATCTCAAAAATGCCCTTAAATGGGAATTCCCATTGTTCACCCTCAAAATCATTTGTGACAAAATTGCATTTTTCTTTGTAAACCATCAATGCGAAGACAACCAGTACATCTGAGAAATTAAGTAACAATAACATATCCTATCAACTTTAGAGAAAAAAAAATAAAAAGTATTGAAAAATCTAAACTCATGAAGAGAGAAGGATAAATTCATTTGTTTTACATCCTTACATGATCAAACCTCTTGTTGGAAGGGTTTGATTTTGCCGGAAATAGAAGAAAATGAGCTGTCATAGGTGACATGGCGCTGCAAATGTTTAGGTACCCAACTGAAAATGTTTTCCAGTCAGATGCTCAAATAGAAAAATTTAAAGAATTCAGGCACTAAAATTATCAATATCTTTTAAAAACATGAACAGTAGTGTAATTTAAGTTATTAAATATTTTGGTTTAACCTACAAAAATATCCCGAACTTTGTGTGTTATTGCAGCATCACTCTAAAATGACATTTGTCACCACAACTTTAAAATTTAGACATATTGTCACCTTAAATTCAAGATTCATCTAGAATTTATAATATAATAATATAAAAACAGGACCCACTAAACTAATTTGAGTTAACTTAATCCAAGTTCCTAAAATAACTTTAACCAAGCTCTTAAAATTTATAAAACACATATATACCATTTTCTTTTCTTTTCTTTTCTTTAAAAACAAAATCATTCATTTCCTTTGTAGCTCCATTGAGTACCAAAAAAAAAAACCGACTCAATTGAGAAGTCCATTCATAAAAACAATAAAATATACAAACATAAAATACCCATCATTATATCCATAAACAATACTCTCCATTAGAATGATTTGGAGGATCTTATACTAAACAAAGGTGATCAATTGACAAAGAACACTTTCCAACTCTTAATACCATGAATAATTAGATAATTATACATTAAAGAAATGAAGAAAGAAAACTAAAAACATTATCAAACAAAAAAGAACGAAATGCAAAGGAAGTAGTCTTACTTAAGTACGGAAAAAAAAAAACTAATAAGTCATGGATATAGAGAAAGAGAGAAAGAAAAAAAAGACCCAAATAGCTAAAAACACACCTCTGAGTTGAGAGAGATGACAATATAAAAGCTCAAATAGAGAAAGGAAATAGCCAATTATTTTCGAAGAAGAATTGCTGTTGGCCTACTACTATCAACTCAAAGCTCATAAGCGCATTTGTTGTCATGCTGCAGTGAGTTTAGGAGGGACCATTGATAGGTGTTATTTTTATAGTATTTTAAATATAGTTTTTATTAGGATTTTTAGTATTTTTAATTATTTTAGTTAGTTTTATTTATGTTTTTTAATAAAGCTTCCTTGAATCATATTTCACTTGATCTTACTTGATCTTGAGGAATTTTATAAGATTTTTATAGGAAACCAGCAAAAAATGCAAGAGAAGATCAATTGTCAAAGACTTCTAGCAAGTAGCACCCCCGTGGTACTCTGCAGAGTTCAACTTGGGCCGAAATTTCAATTAAGCCTGTGCTACCCACATGAAGATATTCTGGAACGTACCTTATTAAAATTGAAGTCCTATTTAGACATTGGGTGGGTCTTAATTGGAAAAAAAATACAAAGCCTAAACAGTTTTCTAACTCAAAAAGATTTCTTTCTCAATAGAGATTCACTTTCCTAAATGAACACAAAAATATTCCAGAAAGTCTATATAAAGAGAGAGACTATACATGATCAAGGTTCGAATCCATTCATTGTATATTCCATCTCTTGTTCTATTATTTCTACATAGTTTTCTCTCTTCAAGACTTCATGACGCGGAACCCAATGGAAATAAATTCTCCATGACTCTATGACAAGTTTGGAAGAGATCCAAGATCAAGACTAAACTTCCTTATGGCACCCTCTTTATAATGAAATGGACACCAATAATAGAGTAGAAGAATAGATAAACGCCCACAAAGCAATTGATAAGTTACCTTGATTCTTGATGCAATTAGAAGAAAATGCAATCTCACATCCTCTAAAAGCAAGTAACCGACGCCAAAAGGCATGGAAAGAAGAAGATCTCTCTTTTTTAATTGAATAATTGTTGTCAAAAATTACAAAATAACAGCTATTTTAATACTAATCTAAGAGGTCCAGATCTTAAGGATTTAGAGTTAGGCTAAGGATTAAGGATTTAGCAAATCTAAACCAACTAACGGATATGACTAAACAAAATCATAACAACTTAAGGATTTGGGAATTATCTAATGATAAGGAAATAATTAATCGCAAAACCAACTAAAGGATAAGGAATAATAATTAAACCAACTAAGATAAAGGACTAACTAATCTAAACAAACTAAGGAATAAAGGGAATAATTAATCCAAACAACTAAGGATAAATTTAAAGGTGGCCCAATTTTATTGGTGGCCCAACCCATTAACAATATTACAATTCAAACTAACAAAAATGGGCTAACCTTAATTACGCCAAAGTAGGCTCTAGTATGGGCCAGGGCATGCCATTATGCCCTGGATATTTCAGATTCCATCTCAACATTGTGCTTCCATTAATGTGAAGAAACTTAGGTGTTCCCATGCTTCTTGAGAATCTATGGGTTGAGTGGTAAGCCGATCCGTATCATTCCCCTTTCCTCGAAAGATTCCGTCTCGGAATCTTAAAATTTAGAAGTTGAGGTATCCATGCTTTCCTTGATCCTTCCCAATGGTTTGCTTCCATATTTCTTTGCATGACTTCTTAATCGGTCCATTAGGAAGCACCAATGGATCTCCTACGTTGTTCTCCATGCTTCCTTGAGCTTTATTGACGAGTGGTGGCGGATCCGTATCATTCCCTTTTTCCTCAAAAAGATTTGTCCTCAAATCTGCATTCAAATCAAAAGGAGACAAAATCACTAACATTAAAGGTAGCGGAAACACCATACTCACCAGGTAAATCTATCCAGCAGGCGTTTTCATTGACGCGTTCCAAGACTTGGAATGGACCATCTCCACATGCATCCAACTTAGACTTTCGTTGGTTGGGAAACCTCTCCTTCCGAAAGTGCACCCAAACCCAATCTCCAGGCACAAACACCAGCTTCTTCCTTCCTTTGTTTTATGCCTTCTTTCTCTTGTTGGCACAGTTTGGCATAGGCCTTTGTTCTTTCATGTTCATATGAAACCCTAGCCTTAGCGTGCATCTCCCTTTCACCACTGTAGGCTTCTCTTACCATTAGGGAATCCCTGCAGACAAAGAAACAGAACTGAAGGTAAGAAGAAGTGTCAATGTTTAGTCAAATTAATGCAAACTCCTTAAAACACCGAATCATTAGGACCGGTCTAAATCTTCACTCACACTGGTTTTTGGATCTCTCTCACTTTTTCACATACACGAATTTGTTTCTCTTTTTTCACCTCAGCAAATTAGGCCATTAATTTTGTTTTGTATATTTTTTGTGGTGTGGCCTCTTTTCTCCTCTTTTTCCTTCACTCTTTTCACGTCTTTTGTTCTTTTGAAATCTCAATTCTCATTTTCCTCAAGGCTAAACCAACCCTCTCTTCTCGTCTCAATTAACCTTCTTTGAAATCTTCATATACTTTTGAGGTGGATAATGGATCAAAGAACCATCTTTTATCCTCAATTGAAGATTGGCAATCCTCTTTATGGAAACACATATTCCAATATTCCTTGCAAATGGATCACAACACCAACTTGGCAAAGATGGGTTAGGATCATTGATGGTCAAAACAAACTTCTTTTGCCACAACAAAGGTACAAATTATAGTTGAATTTGTCTTTCCTTTTCTTTCTTCCTCTTTCTTTTCTTATTTTTACTTCAGTATATTTTTCACTCATTTTAATTTTTACACTCTTTTCTTTATTGAACAGTCTCAAAACTCATAATCTTTTGATTTCCATATTGGTCTTCACAACACGGCTTGTCTTTTGAGGACAGATTTGGGCCAGTCATCCATACCTCTTTGTGAATGAATAACCATTGAGGTATCCACACTTTTTCCTTCTTGCACCCAATCCTGACTTATTGTTCAAATTCCTAAAGTAAAATTCAAATTCCTAAAGTAATGGTTAGGATTATTGACCTCCTCACCTTCAAGAGTTTGAATTCTAGTCGATGTAGTACTAGGACGAGCTCTTGTTGTATTAGAGCGTCGAGCGGCTTTCATCTCCTTCAAATCCTTTCTCATATCTTGGAGGAAACTGTTGTAGCTTCTAAACTGTTCTTGGATTGACTCCATTACAAGTTTTAATTAGGAATAATCTATTTGACTTTCATCCTCACTATTATCTATACTCATGGTTAGTATTCAAAAGAGAAAACACAAGAAGAATTGAGATAATGGTAAATCACTCCCTCACGTGTTTACACTCTTTAATCACTCATTGCAATTCTTCCAATTGAACTTCAGAATCTTAGTTCAACCAACTGACAGCTTATTTTCGCAAGTGTATGAAATCGCTACAAGTAATATAGAGTGAGTACAGTATCGCTACAAGTAATATATGATGAGTAAGAGTATCGTATCCACAGGGATTGTATACCAAGTACCAAAATTATGTTATCTTGTTATTATTTAAACGATAAATGATGGAAATTGTTTATAGAAATTAAATTCAACAAGCAAAAATAAGAAGTTAAGCAAGCAATTATTGATTAAAGAAATCAAGGAAGTAAAACTACTAGGGGTTTTGATTTCACCTAACTCTATCTAATTTATTTAATTAGTTCATTGATCAATTTAATTATTCAAGTAGGGGAGACAACCCAAAAATCACTAACAAGCTCTCTCGATGTATTGTTAGTTATTTTAACTCGGTCTAATTACCTATCTTCCAATAGCGCAATCAAACTTGAATTAAATCATTAAGTTTTATGGTTTGTCCTGTGAATTCATAACCTAAGGTCTTTAACTTATGAAAACCCCCACCCCCCATGAGTCCAAAACCGTATAGCTATCCCTTCCCGATCAAGTTATTATTCTCATGTGTTTTTATTAACCTTTTCATATCAAGATCCTTCTTTTCCGATACGTGATAATTGAATAGAATCAATCTAAGGGGAAAATTCTGCCTAAGAACATTAGTTCATTAATAAATCATACTTGAATAGGAATAAATTCTAAATTGCATAAAATTGGAAGAGAGTTTAAGCCTACCATTCCAAGCCCCCCTAAGTATAAGAATTTTTAGTTTACAACATAGTTACCGTTCTTAAATAAAACTCTCAAAAATAACTTGATAAATATTCCATAATCAAATAAGGAATAATGAAAGAAATAAACAAGATTAAGAGTTAAGATAAGAATAAGAGAGGTATTGCTTTGATTGGCTTCTTTGGATCATTGTCCAAAAACTTCCTTGCTCACTACACTTAATTTTTAAAAGGAAAATGAAGCTATCTGTAAACTATAAGAAAAGAATTTTTGTGGAGTATGGAAAGTGGAAAATTGCCTGATGCCTTGGAGTGGTTTCCTTTCTCTCTTTTTCCTTATATGAGACTTTCTTGGGGGAACAAGCCTTGGTGTTTTAATGAGTAGTTCAACTTTTTGTGAGGTGGAAACGTTGTAAATCAAGC
>NW_023591453.1:1850059-1882636 GCF_014843425.1 Jatropha curcas | reverse complement strand
TCTCTTTCAAAAGCGAGAAGCTAAATATCTTCTCTATAAATAAGAGCTTCCACGTTTGAACTATGAGAGAAGTAAGAGTCTTCGGTTTTAGAGCATTTTCTCATTGATCATACTTTTTATCTCTCAAAAACTTACTTATCTCTCAAAACTTACTCTCTACCTCCATTTTTCTTTTCATCTTTATACTTCACGTTTTTATCTTTAAAGAGAAAAGAATTTTGATTAACTACTTTTAAAAAACGGTTCTGTGTTCTAAACGATTTTCTAATCTGATAAATTGTTTTTCCTGTGCTTATATGTGTATTTCTTTCTGTCTATTTAGATTTTGTAATCTATAGTAGACAGGCGTTTATTTGACAAACTTGTGTGTAATAGCTTAGGTTAGAAGCTATTGTTAAAGAGGTTATCAAGCGACCTTCTCCTTGTGTGAGATTCTAATGTCTTGAATTGAGTTTCTGTAACCTTTGGAAAATCTAGTGGGGTAAAGGGTAGATCTAGGTGTTGATCTATTGCCTTGGTTGTCTCTTACCATTGAATGAGGATAACCATAGTGAGGATCTCAAGATGAGTTTTGGGGAAGTGGACTTGTAGGCGAGTTAGTGCCGAACCACTATAAATCACTGTGTTGATTTTCCACTATAAATCACTGTGTTGATTTTTTTGATTTCTGAAGTTTCGCTTGATATTGCTTTACTTACACTCTTGTTTATATTTTAGAAATGCTAAATTAGTTAATGATTTGATGTTCTAAAACTAGAACAAGTCTTATCTTCTCTGAACATTAGAACTCTGGAATTCTGATAAGTGACTATACCAAGTTCTAAACAGTTCTTCTACTTACAGTATATTTCACTTCTTGGGTTTCTAATTTATTTTCTAAACCTGGTTAAGGCTCTGTGAAGAATTTCTAATTTCAATAACTGTCTCTCATATAGTCTTATATGGTCTTCTAAACTTTATGAGGAAGTTCTAAATTCCATAGCTTTTCGTCATAAAGAAATTCTAACATTGAATAAGACATTGTGAAGCAGTTCTAATTAATAGCTGCACTTTGCATAGTCTTTCTATTATTTATAAATAGAACATTGTGAGGAAGTTCTAATTCATATCTATTCTCATAAGTTCTATATTTTTCCGCTGCACTTAGAATTTGATATTCTGTTTTTTATTTCTGTTTTTTTAAATTCTAAAATATTTTTAGAAACACCCAAATCTCACCCCCCTCTTGGGTTGTTGCCATACACTTTTGGGGACCCACACTGACTTCATACTGGGTCCCAAATATTGAAGATGTCACAAACTTAGGTTTCCTTCCCGTCCACAGTTCATTAAGGGTGTCTTAGGAACTGCTTTGCCTAAGGAACCCTATTTAGTTTAAAGTAGTCGACCATGTAGCAGTCTTTAATGCATTGCATTCCATATACTAGGAACCCTATTAAGTAAATATGCAGCTGTCTTTAATGCATGCATCCATAATGATAAAGGTACAGTACAATTATTTAGCATACTCCTAACCATTTTCATAAGAGTACGATTCTGTCTTTCAGCTACACCATTCTGTTGAGGTGTGTCTAGCATTGTGTATTGCTCATAAATGCTATGACTTTCAAAAAACTTTGCAAATGGACCTGGACATTGTCCATTTTCATAAAATTTACCATAATATTCACCACCTCTATCAGATCTCACCACTTTAGCTTTTCTATTTAACTACGTTTCTACCTCATTAATGAATATCTCAAGGATATCCACTGATTAATTCTTTTCATGCAGTAAATATACATAACTGTACCGTGAGAAATCATCGATAAGGTAATAAAATATTTTTTACCACCCCAAGAGGGAACATCAAAAGGGCCACATATATCAGTGTGTATAAGTTCAAGCAATTTACTGCTTCTTGTGGCTGGATTCTTTAATGTGTGCTTAGTTTGCTTACGTTTGATGCAATCTATACACACATCCTAGTCAGTGAAGTCCAATTGAGGTAAGAAGAATATCATGTCCGCACATTCCTTACCTAATTCGCAGTCATCTGCATAGACGTCGAGTTGAGCTCTCACTGGGCTCTGAACCAAAAGACCTCACAGGCGCTTCAGGGGTAGCCTAAGAGATGGGGATTATGAGATGATGTGGATATATGGTCGCATAAAACAAAAGATCAATTGTTATATAGGTTAGGGACTTGTCTTGGCCATTCAAATATAAAGCTTGGGTATTAAGTTTACCTTTTGACAATTGAGGCTACCATTTGGTTAATTTCATATAAATTCATTGATATTTTTGATGCCCCTACCCGTTGTTATTACCTTTCCACTTCCCCCATTTTCATCTTTATCTTCATCTTTCTTCATTCTCCTTCCATTTTACCTTACTTTCACCTTCCTTTTTCTTCCATCCATTTTCATGCGTAGTTAAGCATTTAAAGTCAACTCCTATTTATCCAAGTAAGGTAGAATTTCTTATCCAAGTAAGTAGAATTTCTTAAAGCTCTATGTTATTCAACCTCTAATTTAGTTATATTGTAGATAATTCATAAGAATTCTTATGTATAGGAGAAGTGGGCTCAAAGGTAGCAGAAAAAGGAAGTTAAGAAGAGCTCAAGCTTTTTGGAGAGAAGGTTTGATATCTCTTGTCATTTACCACTTTCCTTGCATGAGAACTTGTGTGGTGTGTTGATCATGAGAAAATATGTTGCTTAATGTTGAGTGAGAGGACTGGAAATGGTGAGAAAGCATGGGATGAAATGAATAAATGAAGTAAATATTGATTTTATACTGAAACAGTTTTGCTGGAAAATTTACCAGTAACTTCACCTTGATTTTGACCCTATTTAACGATGGAATTAGCAAGTGGCATAGAAGAGTTATTTGTTCCTCTATGTGTTAGCTTTCTATGGGTTTTTGAATCACCCAAATCAGAGTTATAGATTGAGAGATATGACCAAAATAGTACAGTCTGCGCAGGCTGGAAAACATGACGCGCGCTCGCAAATTGTGCCTGTAAACTCTCTGACTCTTATTTTGTGCTTCTCGCGCTCGCGAATTTGGCCTGTAAACTCTCTGACCCTCTTGTGTGCTTCTCGCGCTCACGACTTTGCTTGGCACGCTCGCGAATTGTGTTCTGATGCTCTTTTGGACCTCATTTACCTCATTTTCATGCAATTGTATTCCCTTGCCTCAACTTGTATGCCTCTTCATATCATTTTCAAACAAAAAAGACAACATGAGAACATGTATCAAACAACATCCAAGCATGCAAATGATGTGAAACCAAGAAAACAAATGTTTATTTGAAGGTGTAATCATGCTTTTGTTTTGTATACTATTGACATAACCTCTATTATGCTCCATTGAAGGGTTAGTTAGAAACCACGTTAGGATAAGGCTATGTCGCCGACCATAGAGATAGCAGATCTGCAGATCTGCACCCCATATAGTTTGGTACTCCGGCTACAGGCCGTTGAGTGGATATGATTATATATGGGCCATAGCAGCCAAGTCATACAATATTCATCTAGTTTCATACAGTTTTTCTTATCACTTTGCTTTCACTATAACCTTATGGAGCCATACATATATCTTGACTAAACATTGCATGAGTCATACAGCATAATAAACAGCAAGAACGAAAATCAAAGTATAATGAAAGTATCATGATATGTATGCTTCATGTTTAGTTATTCATATGTGTTTACATGGTTATTTCTACATATGTATGTGCTTACTTGTTTCTTTATATGTTGAGATATCCACTGAGCTTTACATATGTATGTGCTTACTTGTTTCTTAATAAGTTGAGATATCCACTAAGCTTTATTTGCTCAGCGAGTTATTTATTTAACTCGTAGGTTTCGAGACTGGACAGTAGAGAGTCAGCTTACAACTGCTGGAGTTCATCTTTGGAAGACCCAGTCTTCAGGGTAGCTACTCATTTTGATATTTTGATTCTGTATATCCTGGCATGTACAGGGCACACAGTTGGGCCCATTTTCAGTTTTGGACTACTAAGTTATCATGTCTTGTAAAATCTTAAGTATACAATATTTTAATATAAAACAGCCATCAGGCATGATATAATAGCAATATACATTATGATTATCAGTGCATGACAGGACATAAAGCTCAACCAGATCTGTAGCCGTCTCGACTCGCGGTTCATTCTGGTTTTACGGGAGAATTGGGGATCGGGAATTGGATTTACATTTTCACCTTTTTACTAACCTCAAAATCCTTCCTTTTGGATATATGATCCTAACCCCTTTGATGCCATAAGAAAGCAGAAAACATTCATTAATGTTGCACTAAAATAAAAAAATACAGTTAATTACGTATATTGTGTTCAACATTAAACAGGGATTCCAAATTAAATTCTAGCATCCAAGATTAAAATGCATACAAACCATTCAATTCAAAGCTACCAGAACCATATAGTACTTATGTTTGTTATACTGAAAAAAACACATTTTACAAATCTTAAAACTTAAACCAACATTATCAACCTCCTTACAGAAACTAGGGGGAAAGGGAAAAATTTTTTTTTTTCTAGCACATTCAGAACATAGGGAACATTTTCAGATTCCAGATAACAAATCATGTCTAGGATCCAATCTATAAGTCTTCAATTCCTTCTATTTGTGCCTTCATTCTATTTCCCATTTATAGGAACTTCCTTCTCAGTTTCGTTTATTGCGGTTGGATTCGAATGAAATCCCTGTATAACATGCAGACACATAAGTAGTTGCTACCATTTAATTTAGACCACTAGGTTATTATTAGGCACTTCAATAAGATTTGATTCAAAACATACTGAAAATATTTAAAAGTATTACCTTTTCTTTCAAATCAAATCTTCCTTTTAGGACAGTTCCTTCTGAAAGTCACCACTCTCCTTTCAGAAGTACACTTCAAACTCCCTTACGAATTTGGTGCCCTTCTTTAACCTTCATTGGGGCACTGTCCCTTTTTCTTGCCTTTGCTTCCCTGATTTGTTTGTTGTTGTTGCTAGCTCCATTATGAAATGTGAGATTGACGGAGTGTTCCTTTTAATTTCTTTAAATCTCCCTTCCTTCTTGTGATCAACATTGGCCTTGATTTTCCTTAAATGTTCCCATTTTCCCTTTGGAGGTGGTTTTTCAGATTTTCACCTGGAACTAACCAAACTCAAGATCGAATTGAGTTAATAACAAATTCGAACTAAAAAAGGATTCACTCACATCCATTCCCATTGATATTCAATTTGGCTGCCAAACTTCTGCCTTGGTAGTACCCGATGATTCATGAATGGATTGTGACCAATCAACATTCTGTGACCAATCAAACTTCTTGGTCGTTAGCTCACTCATCAAGGATCCTACGATGGACTTGTCAGCTATGTCCGATTGGGAGTATTTCTTAATTTTCAACACGTACTCTCTAGCATTGTCTGTTCTGGGCATTGATGGCTTCACATTTTCAGCCATTGTCATCCTCATTAAGTTCAAGCTTAGCCTGTTAGACGCTCCCAAGCCTCATTATGGGACTTTTCAGCTTCAGTGCTGATCTCTGTAATGCCTGCTGGCTATTCAGAGACTAATGCCAAATCCAAGTCCAGAACTCCTAACTGATAATGGATTTGTTCGGACCAATCAACATAGTTCAATCCATTGAACTTAATCAACCCCAATGCCATAAGCAAACATGTTAAAGAAGCTGCACATTAGACATTTTATACTTAATCAACCCAATGCCCATAGCAAACATGTTAAAAGAAGCTGCAACATTAGACATATACTCATACGCTAATGCTTTGAGTAAATATAAATGGATTCAAACAAATAACAACCTTAATTATGTATCTAGATTCGCCTTTGGGTAATATTTAAATGCATAGCTTTAATCAGTAATGATGCCAAGAAGAAATACTTTAACAAACTTTCATTGATGGAAGCAACTTGTGAACCTTTATGCAAGTTAGAGAGAAGCACGCCCGTGCTTCACTACAGCACGCCCCGTGCTTCTCTCTAGAAGTCTGGGCACGCCCTTGCTACATACAGCATGCCTCGTGCTTCTCTCTGGAAGTCCACAGCACGCCCGTGCTCATTGTAGCACGCCTGTGCTCCTTTCTGGAATCCAATTACAGTTTTTTTATTCCGTTCAACTATTTAATAATGCTCCATATAATATGCATGTTGTCTTTGGATATGCATTCATATTAATTAGTACAATGATAAGTCTCTTTAATGCCATTGATTATAATTAATGGTCTCCCTTTGGGTAACCTAACAAATTATAATCAATGATCTCAATTGTTTAGTTTTAACTTTCATGTTATTTGACGATCACACAAACATAAACAATTGAAAACTGCATAATCAATGTCTGAAATAATCCAAACAAGCCCACTATGGTGACTAATAAATTTTCCATTCATTAAACATTGATATATGCAAAACTTTTATGAGATTGAATTAAGATCTCAAAACTTTAACGACATAACCCAATAATATGTCATAACGACATAAACCCATAATTATGTCATAACCATTCCTCTATTTAAATAATAGCATTAATAATTTATAGAGCATAAAGCAAAACAAACATTTTCAATTTCTATAATTTTTTGGCTTCGTCTTTTTTTTTACTCCAGATAATAATCACTTCACAATACGAAATTAATTTCATTAATTAAGCCAAACAAAACACTATCAAACAAATCTTTTAGAATAGGTACTATCAAACAAATCTAGAATAGGTACAGGCTCTGATACCACATGTTGAATAATCTTTAATATAGCCTAGATCTATTGTTTATAGAATTTGTTTGACATGAATATGCAATAATCGGAAGCGTACCTTGATTCATAACAGTAGATTTATGTTATGGATTAACATAGATCTGCTGTTATGGATTACCTCATTGCGACAATTCAATTCTCACCGTAATAATAGATCTATATTTCTTCACTCTGGCCTTTTGTCCGTAAATTTTCTCTTAATGGTCAAAGAATTATCAACAGCTATGAGAGTTTCTTTTATGGAACTTCTTTTCACACTCTCTCAAACAACCTATCACCGTATGTGTTTGATCACCGTATGTGTTTGAGGTAACTGTTACACTCTCTCTTTTCGTTTCTTTTTTATCCTAAGCTGTTGATTCCTTTATCTTTTAAAAGGCAGAGGAAGGGTATTAAAACCCTAAGTGGTCCTTATCCATTAAGCCTAATAATCATCATCTTGAGCCACCTTAATTATAACCAGCCCTTTAATCACTTGGGCCACGAATATATTATTAAATAATCTAACAGATTTAGAGTGTATAAAATTTTTGTAAAAAAATATGGAGTGAAATTTATGTTATGTGTAGCCAAAGATTTAATACACGTGTCTCCATGCATACCAAAGATGAGAGATTAAAGGAGTTATGAAATATATGTTATGTGTAGCCAAAGATTTAATACACGTGTCTCCATGCATACCAAAGATGAGAGATTAAAGGAGTTATGAAATATTTTTTTCGATTTGTCGCTTAAAAAATATATCTATCACTTGTATTCAAACATATATAGATAGGACAACTATTAGGCAATAATTTTGCAGCCACCTTTTAAAATGATTTGTTTGTCCTTTTCATATTCTAATGGGCAAAAACTCTGCCGCTAAAAATTTCAAACTTATTGGAAAAGGAAAGAGGAAGATACCAATAGAGCAAAGACAATGGCTAATTTATTAGTAATTTATGGCTAATTAGTAATTAATCAATTTAATATTTTACTAATTTGTTTTAAGCTAACTTGATTTTGTATATGACATGAAACTTACATAAAAATTGAAAATTTACAAGTAAGAGCTCATGGACAGAGCTGCTTGGAGCAAATAGAAAAGCTGCTGCAGCTCTCATCGATAAAGAGAATGAAAATGTGCAATAGAGTAGAATGCAGCTATTGTGTTGAATAAAATGTCTCCTGTGACATCGGACTTGAGGTGCAATAGAGTCTTAGTTTTTGTCAATGAATGTGGCATGGTCGTTCAAGTTCCTACGATTGGTTAAAGCTATGTTGTTTTACTCTATCTCCAAATAAATTATGGAATATTATCATAAAATAAAAGTTTCCTTCAATATCTATGAAGGCTTCTATTAGTAATATCATCGGATGAATATTTAGATGAATTATTGTTGTTAATTTAAAAAAATATTTAAATAATTATTGAACTATTCAATTCACCTCATTATTTATTACTCTGTTTCATAATATTTGTCATAATTGGAATTTCACATCTTTTAAGAAAACCATTAAATTTGTATAAGTTACAATAAATTATTGAGTAAATTGGCTATATTACCCTTAATTTAATATTAATTCTCTAAGATTTCTCTTTAATGAAAAATCTTAAATTAAAGTAATTAATTGTGGCACATACAAAATGGTAAACATTGAAAAAGAATTTTACTTTCTTCCAGAATCACAAGATATAAAAGTTATTTGGAAGACAGAACTATTTTCGTCAAAGTAAACAAATATATGGAAAACGAAAATTTGTATAAGTTACAATAAATTATTGAGTAAATTGGCTATATTACCCTTAATTTAATATTAATTCTCTAAGAAAATCATTAAATTAAAGTAATAATTGTTGGTCACATACAAATGGTAAACATGAAAAAAATATTTATTACTTCTCAAAATCACAAATATAAAAAGTATTTGAAACAAACTATTTTCTCAAATGTAACAAATATTATGGAACAGAGGCAGTATTATGTTTAAAATTCATAAAAGTCATAAGAAACATCAAGAGTCAATGTGTTTAAAAGACATATTTTCTCTACAAAATCTTCAATTTTTTATGGCTAAGTTAATACCAAATACTCTAATTTTAGAGAGTCACACTCCAAATAGAGGGCCACATCGATCAATATTGAATACATCTCCATAATTCTCCTTTGTAAATATACTATGTAGTCACCTACACTTTGCATGTCTATATAATATTTATGTTTTAAATTTCAAGTGTAAATGTGAGATAGTATATTAAGTAGAATGTAAAACTTTATTCTTTTAGAAAGAAGCAATTGGAAATATTATTAGAAATTAAACACTAAAAAAAAAAGCTAAATTGCGACCGACAAATCGGTCACTAAATCTAAGAAATCGGTCGCTAACTAAAATTAGAGATCAATTTGCGACACCAACAAATTGGTCGCAAAAGTGCTTGTCGCAAATTTTTTTGTGACTGAATGACTACTCGGTCACTAATTAGCGATTGACTGTTCGGTCGCAATATTATACAATTCTGTCGCTAAATTTCGTCATGTTTTCCTGCAGAAATCTTGTCGCAAATTGGTCGCAATTATGCCGTTTCGATCGCAAATCGGTCGCAAAAGTTGAAAGTGGTTGTTTGGTGATCTGTCGCAAATTTAAATTTAACAGTTATAATTTTGTTGTAGATCGGTCGCCAGTCGGTTGCAAAATATAATTATAGAAAAAAATAATTTAATAATATTGAAAACCATAATTTTTTCCACCAGTCAAAAATCGACATATATACACATCACAATCACAAGCACCATCATCAACACAATAACAATGTAAGAATGGAATTATGAATGTAATGTACTATACAAAACATGAAACAATCACAAAAAGCTAAAAAGGTTCGGAATCAATTCTATATGGTCGGTCCTCTACACGATCCATTATCGTATTATCGGCAGGAGTATCTGCTGGATGTGTTGTAGTGTCGGTAGGAGTGACTAAGGTATCGTTTGCAATATCGGGATCAAGAGTAGACGATAGTTGCTGCTGCAGAGCTGTACAAACATGTGGATCTGTAGCAGGCGGAGGATCAGAGGAAGAAGTACCACCACTATGCTGACTGGACATCCGCATCACATGTGCTCTAAGCTCTGCAAGCTATCTCTCCTACGTATCAACACGAGTTCGTAGTGCACTAATCTTCTCAGCACTGTGGTCAGGCTATGGTTATAAGGAGGCTGTAGGAGTGTCAGACGCTGAGCTGCAGTAATACTGTGATGCCTCAAACCCAATGCCATATACTTTTCTTTTCTTTTTGCCCACTACGGCCTCCAGATAAAGTGCTAACTCATCAATTCTGGGCTCAACTTCAAACCCAGCCTGAGAAGAAATAACACGCTCGCGAGTTGGTTCTCTTGAAAATAACAAATTAATTAATCAATGCAGTTGCAAGCTTTGAAATATTGAACTTGTATGCGTAAGAGAAGATTATAAAGTAAATGTAAAAATTCTTCATTGTGACTTACATTGATGCCCAATGCACATCTGTCAACAAACGTATTTCCATCATGGTCCTTTGTGTGAGTGTGAGTGAACACCTCCATCGGTGTGGACTCACGACTATATTTTTCAGCCTGTAATGAATTTTTATACAAGATATATTAATATGGTGTCATTTCATTAAACATCACTTTTGTAACTGTAACTAATTAATTGACTCACTAGTAATTGAGATGATTCTATAGCAGATATAGATCCGACGGTGTGTGGGGAAGGTCCTGCTCTGTCACTGCCAGTCTCACTGTGCCTATTTCGTGCAAATATCTCACACTTTCTCTTGAATGTAGAATCCTCTTAAGCCTTCTGCCAGCTCTCCCATATCTCCTGAGACATGCACTGCTGCTTCTTACTGCTTTTTCACATCCTATAAGTGAAGCCAGCATACCGTAGAATATACAATTTCTCCCAGACCACTTTTAGCATAGTTGTAATAGTCTCATCCCATATGAAATGCTTATGCAAAAATGAAAAATAATATTTCCATCAAGAGTAAGTGTTAGCCCATGGATTCAGATTATTAATTACATTAAATTAAGATATAACTTGAACCAAATCGTATCTGAAACTCTTCTCAATAAAAGTCTCTTGCCTCTTGTGGTACGACATCCCATGTGTATCTATCTTTATTCAGGTGTAGCTTGGTTATTCTCAGTATTTGCCTTCATGCTCACGTGGATGGATATATGCTGAGGGAAAAAAATTAAGTGAACTATAAGTAGACAAATGCATAAATACAGGGAAAAGTAAATGAGTATTTATTGTCCCACTACCAAACTGAGCTTGTTACGTGGCTCTGATGAAGCTGCAAAAGGGGTACGTGACAAATGCTATCAATACAGGGAAATAATATATAATTGAAATGACAGTAAATGACATTTATGATTACCTTGAGAGTATGTAATTAGAGAAACATATTAAAATGTAATATTTAATTCATTATTACATAAAACAGATTTAGATTATCTTTTATTGCATACACTTCAATCTCTGCAAAAGTAAATAAAACAAAACTAAAATTAGCAAAATACAAAATGATAATAAAATTGAAAAAAACAAAACAAAGCAAAAAAACAAATAAAGCAATAAAAAAACACAGTGTTTTTTCACTGACGAAGTAAAACCATCAAATTAAATTTTTGAACAAATCGAAAATAAATTTAGAAATTTTGAAAAAAAAATAAAAAAAATATAGTAGTGAGTAAAAAAAAGAATCTCAAACTTTTTCTTTATATATACTATATATAAATATCGAATTTTAATTTTCTAACGTATATAAGCCAAAACCATTAATTCCATGTCAACCTGATTTTAAATTAAAATCAGAAAAAATAGATAGCTAGTCCTTCAGTTTAATTTGAATCATGCTGCTGTAGTAATACAAACCATAAAATGAATTTAAAGATCCCAAATATTATTGACATGGAAAATTCAATTTATCATTAGAAGGAAAAAAAAACTTATACCTGGATAATTTACTTCAAAATGATAACCAAATAAACTAAAAGAAAAAAAAAGGGGAATAAGACTATTCATCGTCTTATTTTCTTGTTTCTAAACTGTAAGAGACCAATCTTGAAAATTGATTTGCTAAGAGAAGGAAATTTCACCATCTCTTTTTAAGAAATTCTTTTGTAGATTTTTTTGGTCTATGATAAAATGACAATCTAAAAAAGAAATTGCAATCAACTCATCCTCTAATGGAAAGGGGATTTTAGTTTCTTAGTTTCAATTTTTCAAATGAGAAGAGAAATTTGGCAAAATTTAATTAGGTAGATAAAATATTTGGAAACAAAATATAAGTTTATTTTAGTATTTTAATATCAATTTTAAATTGTATCGATGATCATTAAATTTAGAAAATTAAATTTAAAACGTGTAAGGAAGTTAATGATAGAGATATACTATTAACCATGCATAATTAATAGTATAGCTATGAATGATTTTCTATTGACAATTATTTCTTTGTATTTAATTGGAAATTTTGATCATTTAGAATTTAGGCAAATTAGAATTTAAAACGTGTGAAGGAATTTAAATGATAGAGATATACTATGAACCAGATGCATAATTAATGAGTATAGCTATGAATGATTTTGCTATTGACAGATTATTTCTTTGTGATTTAAATTTGGAAGAATTGCATTAAATAAATGTATTAGGGCATATGGAATAATAATTGTGATTAGTACATTTGGTGTATGTATTTAATTGACCAAGTAGAGAGATGGATGTTTAGTAGCTTTAGTAATGACTGTTAAACATATTCTCTAAGACATTAGAAATAATGTTTATTGTTCTTAATCTTGATTTATTTTAATATGAGCAAACATTGATTGTCTTATGCTTTGATTCATTAAAGGATGAGTTTCATTATTGGAATAATATTCTCGGTGAATTGGGCAAAGCTTTTTGTGTTTGTGAAATATTAATTAATGATAGAATCAATGTCTCGGTTTAGAGATTGATGATGCACTTTAAGTAAGCTTATAAGGTTTCATAGTGTAAACCCTGCAGGTGGATTTTGAATCCGACACATGAAATAATTTGAAGCGACAATTTAAAGTTATATTGTGACTTTTAAATAAATTGTCAGTAAGTTTATTTAATGGACAGCATCTGTAATTTCTTAACATGGGGGTAACATTATTATTATGTTGTGAAATAGTAAAATAAATAAGGAGTTCAGTCATGAGTTTTTAGTGGAATAATTCATGATTAGTGGAATAATTCATGATTAATTATAATAAGAATATGTTGGTCTACATAGGTTATTATTATAATTAGTAGCCTGATTTATTTTATTCCTGAGGTCCCTGTAGTGCCCTAATTATTTGGAAAGTTAAGGGTGTATTAAATAATAGATAAATTATTCAGTTTTAAAATAATTGATAATTATTTTAATTAAATAATTTTTTATTTAATTTATTTTATATTAAAAAAAAATATCTTTCTATCGAAGAGAGTTTTTTTTAATATAAGATTTGAAAACCCTAAGAATAGAGAGACGCACGTTATTCTATTCTCTGCCACTCAGAGAGATAGTTAGGGATTAGGATTACTGCAAAGATCGTTGGTGACTCCAAGATCTCTGAAAAGAAAGACCGCGTGAGCGATTCTTGCGCTTTGAGCGATTCTGCGCTTCAAGAGGTCAGTTTATTGATTTGTTCGATAATGTTTTTAGTTTGCCTCATATGGTTTCGATAAGGGTTGTTTCCACTTCATACCCGCTCCCATCAGTTAAGAAGGTTAAAATGATAATAATGATTATTAAATTTAAAAAATTAAATGTAAAACATTTAAAGGAGGTAGAACGGTCAACATCAAGTAATTAAAAGGAAATAAAATTGCAAGTAAAAATACTAAAAGGGAATGATAAAATTTCAAAAGCTCAAAAGGCAAAATTTTCTCAGGAAAAATAAAATGCTAAAAATTTAGAGAGTTTGCTTTTCAAGTGATGCGTCATGTCATCAATTAAGAAAAGCTCCATGAGCCTCCTTTATATATAAATTAGTCGTAAGTTCGGACGTTGTGCGGATTAACACGTATAAATAATTGATACCAAATAAAATTTGAATAAAAAATATAAATAAATTAGTATGATAAAAAGATAGTATTTGTCAATTGCCTTATTATTATTATTATTATTATTCTTTGACTATGATGACAAAAACTACTAATCCAGCTTTTGCTATATATTTAAAAGTGATAAAAAAAATTCTACACTAACAAATTAAAGCCAAATAAACTCACTTTCTTAGCTAAACTTAAAACAATAAATATAAATATTACTTTTACAAATAAAAATTATTACTCAAAGCATATAATTATCTGAATAGAAAAAGAAATAAATTTTATGAATTGTTAATCATAGGTGCCTAGATATTAATTTTTATTGCTATCTAAAAATATTTGAACATAAAAAAGAAATTAAGAATTTGTGTGATAAATTTATTAGATATATTACTCATTATACATAGAACCCAAAAGGGAGTTAGGATTTTTAAAAAAAAAGAGAGGATAATTAAATTATAAAATAACAAAATGTTATATCAATTTATAATGTGGTTTTTAATTATTGAAAAATCTAATTAGTGTTCTATTATTATTATAAAAATTTATTATTTGGATCATCAATTATTGCAAAAGAAAGAAAACCAAGAGTTCTATTATTATTATAAAAATTTATTATTTGGATCATCAATTATTGCAAAAGAAAGAAAACCAAGAGTTTTTTTTATTAATGAAATAAATTTATTATATGGTTATTAATAATTAAATAAAGAAAATGAAAAGTTTTATAATTTGCTTAGTTGGTCTCCCACGCTTTGTGTGAACGTACAGTATAACATTTTTATTTAAGATGTTAAACAAGTTTGTTGATTAAATTTTAAGAAATCAAAATTTTTTGCAGAAGTTACATGCACTTAGCAAATTAAATGGTTGGATCGCATTATAACTGAATTCTTATTAATTTAAAATATAAGTTTTTTTATCTTTATCATGATTTAGGTAAAATAGTTAGAATATGTAGATATTGATAAGTTCTTAAATGCGAAAAATCTCTTATTCTTACACAGAATTAAACAAACTTTAATTATATATATATAAGAATAAAAAAAATTTGCATAGGATGTCAAAATAGAAGCAAGCCTAAGTATAGTTTAGAAAAATGCATTACAAAATCAATTAATTTTATTCATTTTAGTTCAGTTCAAGCTATTAATTTATTTTAGTTTGATTTTACGTAATCCAACTTTTGTTCTTAAATTTTAAAAATATAGTCAAAATAGTTAAGTTTCTTCAAATGCCATAATTTAATTTAAAACTCATAAGATTGAAGACAAATCATAATTAAATAATAAATGAGAGGGAGAAAAAAGTAATTCAAAAAGAGAAATATTGAAAAATTTCTCAAGCAAGATAAATGGAAATGCTAAAATATTCGGGAGTTTCACTTTTCTAAGAAAGTGCCACATCAACACATTGCAAAACCTCCATGTTTCTCTTTTATATATAGTAGGCGGTCTCTCGTGCTTCACATGACTGTGCAGTAATTTTTTTTAAGAGAAAAAACAAATCCAAAGAGGGAAAACAATAATAAGAATATAAACAATAATATTAAAGAGTTGTAAAACTCATAAAAAGTATTAAAAGTTATTATTTTTAAAGTCATAAAAGCTATAAAATTTATAAATCATAATAAGAAAGAAAGCACACCAAAAGTCAGTGTTTGAAAGTCATATAACTCATAAATTAGAGACAGGTAATTTATAAAGAGTTATTATTTTTTAAAAATCATAAGAGAATTAATATCAAGTCATTTTTTATTTAAAAGCTATAAAGGTAAAAAATTAGAGAATAATTTTTAAAGAGATATTATGTTTAACACTCATAAATCAGAGAGGTAAGTGAGACATTTTTTCTACAAAATCTTCAATTTTTCCTATCGAGCTAATACCAAATGCTCAAATTTTAAAGAGTTTCACTCTTCAAATAGAGCGTCGGCCGTATAGTATCTGAAAAGAGAAAAAAAAATAAATCCGAGAAGAGAAAATAAAAGTAAGAACATGAACAACCATGGTCAAGAGCTTAAGAACTCATAAAAAAAATTTCTAAAAGCCATTATTTTAAAAGTCATAAAAATCATATAAGCGAGGATAATCATAGATTAGAAAATTGAATACAAAGACAATTAGTTTTTTTTATTTTATTATGTAGCCAAAACAATTAAATTTCTTCAAATGTCATAATTGAATGTTAAAATTCATAAAAAATGAAGAGCAAATCACTATTGAATAATAGATGAGAGAGAGAGAAAAAAGTGATTAAGAAAAGAGAAATATTAGAAAAATTTGTCAAGTAAGATAAAAGCAAAAGCAAAAGCAAAAATATTAGAAAGTCTCCTTCTCTTAGAAAGTGTCAAAATAACACTTGCAAAAACTCAATATTTCTCCTTGATATAATGATAATGATAATTATAATGATTTTCTACTAATTTTTATATATAATATTGTGTTGATTTTTGTTATAAATTATAATATTATAAATAATTTATATTACTTCAAATTTAAGAGCGCTCACGAAATTATAAAATAAAAAAAATTCTATAATTAACTAACTTGTTAAGGAAAGAACTTATATGTAAGTATTGTTACAATTTAACAACCAAATTTTTATGAAAATAAAATTACTCATCAAGCAATTTAAATTTTTTATAATAATTTAAATTTCAATTTTAAATTTTTATTAATAATTTAAATTATAATAATTTAAATTTAATTAACTTAATTTTTCATGTATAATATAATAGCATAAACTATCTATATTACTAAAATATGAAAAATCAATATTAGTTTCCATATTTGGTTAATTGAAATAATAAATTTTTATTATTGCATTAGTTAAAAAAAAACACTAAAAAAATGTAATTTTACACTAATGAATTCTCCATCATGAAGGACAAGGCTGTTATTAATACTGTTATTAATACTGTTATCATTGTTCTATTGAGGTTTAGACGAATTAAGGAAATAGCAACACCAATTAATCAAAAAAATTTAATTGCCACAATAAGTTATTTAAAAGTGTAAAGCAACAAAGCCAATAAAATATAAAAATAAAAATAAAAATATATTAAATATATAAAAAAATAACATAAAGTGAAAATAAAATACCACGTGAGAAATTTTTTTGAAAATTAAGGATAAGCTTAACTTGGGCTTATTATATTTGGAAATTATATTATAGAATAATATATATTATGGATAGATAACGATTATCGTTTATAATTTTAATATATTTTTCATTTTTTTTGCTAAATTCTATGCGCATATTTTTTTTTATGGTTGCTTTGTTTGGAAAAGAAAAAAAATTCTTTCAACGTGTTATATGATTGGCTGATATAACGTTTTATATCATAACTTTTAGTTTTTAATTTTATATATATTTTTAGTGAGTTTTATTTTTGTTTTGAATCAAAAATAAATCTTACAATATATTTCTTAATAAATAATAATAAATTAAATTATATAATATTAATAATAATATCAAAAATAAATCTTACAATATATTTCTTAATAAATAATAATAAATTATATAATATTAATAATAATAAATCTACAAGGAATGATTATGGATCGGATTCGGATCGAATTATACAAAATCCATGTCCAATCCGCGAAAATATTCATATATCCATGTCCACATCTGTTCCGCTCGAATTCAGATTGGATCGGATGTCAGAGCGGATCGGGTCGGATCGGATATCATCTATCTTTATTATGTTTAAAAGAAAAATAAAAATAGAACAATAATGTTATAAAAATATATTTATTGTGCTTGAAAACACAAAAGTTTTTAACAATAATTGAAATTATTGTATACTATGACAACTAGAAGAGACTTTAAGAATTGTTAAGTGCAAAAGAAATCATGCTAGATCGTAACATTCGACTTATATTCTTTTGTTTCAAGCAGAGATTAAAAAAAAATATAAAAACGGTGAAAGAGTTAGAGATTCAAAATATAAATCAAAGAAAGAAGGAAGAGAAAAATAAAGATAACTCAACATCTATAATTACAATCCACAATTTTAGAAATATAAGAAAAAATAAAATTATCTTTCACAGATTAGATTCGGATCGAATTATGCTATATCTATATCTGATGGATATCCGTGCGGATTTTATTTTAAAAATCCATATCCAATCCACCGCTATTTAGATTGGATTTTATCCACTCAATTCGAATCAGATCAGACTAATATCCAACGGATCGGGTCATTTGATCATCCCTAAAAATCCACCGCTATTTCTAGTTCTCATCAAACTTAATGGAAAGGGAGAGATTTAATACATGTGGTTATATGTTTATCCATATATTGGCCGAGTATATAAATTGGCCCCTGAACTTGCGCCAAAAAGTCTTGTGGCCACCTCAATTTTTAAAATGACTTTGTGTCCCTTGAACTTTACTTTTTTATAATAATTCCACATTAAACTTTACTCACCTTGCTACAATAAAAAATAATACTGTAATACACGCGCGATGATGTGGAAAAATGCATTCCAAATGGCAATTAGTTTTGCCACGTCAGATCTATCGATCTCATCTCTACCATTCCCCTACCTATCTACCCTATCATCAACGTCGCCATCTTCATCTTTATCTCATCTCCAAGCACTACGCTTCCTTTCTCTCTGCTTCAAAACTTTCCTTTGCTTTCTTTCAATTCTTAAGCGAAATAGTCACTTTATCCTAAATCTAAAAAATTCTTTTGATTAATTCATCATTCTTAACAGAGATGTTGAATTTGTTGGAGCGAGTGATAGCCAAGATAACCAGCGGCGGGCAACCATGGCAGAACTGAAGCAAACTCTATAAGTGATGAAGCTGAAACATGTACAAACAAAGCAACCCCAACAAAGTGACTGTTTTCGTTTGGTGCTATCAAATGAGTCTCATTTACAAGAAGCACACTCAAATTAAAAAATCTAAATATTATTTTCAACTTTGGTTTTTTACTTGTAGTTGATGTTCTTCTTCTTCATATTCTTTGTTTCACTATTGTTCTTCTTCTTCGTATTCTTTGTTTTGAAAGTCATGGCTACTTTTCTTTTCTCTTGATTTAGGGGTTTTTGGGGTCTAAATTCAAATGGGTTTTCCATAAAATAATTTGAATTTTCTATTAACAGTGTTATTTTAGGTGCAATAGCTTTCCAGTGCTCTTACAAACTCAAACTTTCTAACTTTGATTTTTGATTCTCAACTATAAATAAATTAGTAATTGATAATTAATTGAGCAAATTTTTAAATTTCTAAGTGGAGTTTAGTTTAATTGAGAATTTATTTGTGTGTAAAAAACCCAAATTGATTAACCATGTTTGATGGTTTTGATACTAGAGATGGTAGTGATGATTTGGAAAAAACTAAAATTCTCAAAGAGAAATATCAAGTTGACAAGCTTTGCTGTCATAAATCGAAAGAAAAAATAAAACTCATATATTTGAATAGAAAACAAGCATTCAAAATGAAGGATTTGATATGCATTTTTTGTGTTTTTACGTTCAGATAATGAAGGAAAGAAGAGAAATAGAGCGTTAAAGTACTACTCTGTTAACAAGAATTATTGATAATTAAGGTTAATTTTTGGTGGGTCCTATAATAGTTTTTCATTATCAAATTATATGCTATGGAAGAGTCCACGTTGGGCACTTCTTTATCCATCACTCTCCCTATGGCGCGTGCATTCCAATTTACATTTTTTAGCATGGCAAAGTGTGCAATTATTAAAAAAAAAGTAAAGCTTAAGGAGTCATAAGGTCATTTTAAAAATTGAGGGAGCCACAAGACTTTTTGGTGTAAGTTCAGGCAATTTATGTATTTGGCCTCTAAAGGTTCAATATATGCTCTCCATGTATATCATAGATGAGAGATTCAAGGGGTTCCCAATTTGTCTTTTTTCTGATTTCTTTGCTAGGACTGCACATCCCGTTCTAAATCAACCCAATCGAGCATAATTAGATGGGTTTAAAAATATAATGAGTTGGGTAGGGCAGATCATTTTTATAATTTATGGATTGAATTGAGTAACGGGTTAACTATGCAAATCCATATATTCAATCCAATCCGTAAAAATTATCATACTTATTTTTGTAAATGTGTGATAATTATGAATCATTTCAGTTAATTTAATTTAATTTATAATTTTAAATATAAATACTAAATTATTTAAATATTTAGTAGGCCTAATCGTTAAAATTATTTTCTTTGGCATAACTTTGTAAAAAAAATTTAGTACAATCAACGTTGATTTCGATGGAGTGGTTGAAATTCCTTCTTCCTTATCCAAGATATCGAGTTTGAGTCTTGGATATAGAAATTGCCACGTTAGGAGAGTCGCTTCCTATGTGGGCCCTGTAATACTCAAGCCGGATGTAATCGAAGCCTAGTGGGCTTGAGAATACCGGTGGTATAAATCAAAAAAAAAAAAAAAGAATGTAATCGAAGCCTTATGGGCCTTGAGAATACCTGGTGGTAAATAAATCAAAAAAAAAAAAAAAAGAACAAAAATTATTATATAAAAAAAAAAATCCTTGTCTTTTTCACTTCTCCTTAAAAAAAACATTTCATATATATATATTTTTTTTTTTTTTTTTTTTCTAAAGTGTATATCTATCATTAGTATAGATTAGAATGGATTTAATTTATTCGGCAATCGTTTTGCAGCCCACGTTTCCCACGTTTTTAAACATTTCTTTTTTTTTTTTTTGTTCCTTTTCCTATTCTAAATAGCAAAAAATCTGCTTTTAAAAAATTTGATTTTTTTTGTCCTTTTCCTATTCTAAATAGCAAAAATCTGCTTTTAAAAATTTGAAAGCTTCTATATAAATCCACCATTATCTGTAGTTACTCATCAAATTCAGTGAGAAAGGATAGAGGAAGATAAACAATACAGCAAAGATAATGGCTAATATGTGTTCACCTGGTAATTTATTAGTTTTACTGAGTTTATTTGTTTTTAACTTCGATTTTTTGTATGACATGAAAGTTACAAGAAAATTGAAAATTGCAGGTAAGACCTCATGGCCGGAGCTGCTCGGGGAGAATGGGAAAGCTGCTGCAGCTCTCATAGAGAAAGAGAACAAAGATTTGCATGCTATTGTGTTGAAGGAAGGAACTCCAGTGACTATGGAGTTTAGGTGGGACAGAGTCCGGGTTTGGGTGGATGAATGTGGTGTGGTCATTCTAGTTCCTATTAATGGCTAATGTTATGTAGTTTTACTTCATCTCCAAATAAATCATGGAATGATTTAAATTACAATGAAATAAAAATTTCCTTCAATATCTATGAAGGCTTGTATTAGTAATGTCATTGAATGAATATTAGATGAATTATTGCTATTGTAATTTAAAAGTATTTAAATAATTACTTATCTATTCAATTCACCTCATTATTGATTATCTTTTATGAAATTTAAAGCTTATACGGATCAATTTTAAATAATCTTTTTTTTTTTTTCCATTCTCTCCTAGCAATGGTTTCACCATTTTATAGGGAAAAAAAATTATGAATGTCAAGTCGAGCTTTTGTATTTAATAATATAAAATACTAAAATTTTCAAATTCGTTATATAATATTAGGAAAATAAATCTATTTTATCAAATTTTATCATCATTTATTTATTACTCCAAATTTCTGCTTTGATTGGCAAATAAATCTATTTTATTATATAATATTAGGAAAAACATGAACAAACCAGCCGTAAAACCGAGCTAATAAGGCCTCCACTATATCCAACCTAACTGTAGAATGTTAAGTGAAAGAAAAAATCTAGTCCAAAAACACATTAAACATATTAACTAAAAAAGTTGATATGCAAAAAGTACTAAAAATGGTACATAATCCTTGAGAGAATGTTCTGACCCAGCGTAATCCTTTAGTACAAATAGATCAACCCGATAAGCTTTAAGCAAACGAAAGTCATTAATAGAGTGTGACTTTATTTGGTTGGATATTTTAAATCTTAATTAAGCATGGATTTTCGATCAATGAAACTTGGTTAGTGTGATTTATTCCTCCGTTAGTGTTATTGACGTATAGTGATAGAAACTCATATGTGTTCATATATTGCAAATGTATGCTAACCTTAGAAGAAGCTCAATCAATAACTGAGGAGGAACATAAAAACATGCATTCCCATTCTAGAATTCACAGCCGAATTAGTTAGTTTGTTGGCTACTTGATTTACTTGCCATGGACGATTCAGTAATTCCTTATACTGAATTTTGAGATTGAGTAATTGCTCAAGATTCCTTGATAATTCACCCTACATAAATGAGCTACAATCCAGCCTACATAGTAAAACCAGTAATACATACGAAAAACTCCACAGTCACTGATTTCCTTTGCAAGTAATAGGTTTATTTTATAGTAATTATTATATTAATGTAGTTTTTAATAGGATTTTTAATAGATTATTATATTAATGTAGTTTTTAATAGGATTTTTAATAGTTTTTAATTAATTAGTGATTTTTATTTATGCTTTTATTTAATTTTAATTTTGCTTCCTTATGGTCTTGAGCTCGTATTGGAAGGTTTTCGTAGGAATTTGTCAAATATGCAAACAAAAAAGAATGAGATCACATGATTATTTGCCTTTTGAGTTGATATATTATTTAGGCACATGGAAGTTCTACATGGGAAGAAATACAAGACTAGACCTTTTCATACTATGATTAGATTTCTTTCTAAGTTAGATTATTTTCCTAATTAATTTCAAAGAAGACCTAGAATACTAAAGTCTATATAAAAGAACCTATATCACAAGAGGAGTTACACAATTCTACTTTTACAATTCTACTTTTAATTCTCTGCACCATTCTTATCTCTCTAGCTTCAAAGACTTCAAGAAAATTCAAAGAAAAGTTGCTGGCGAGATTCAAGATTCCAAAAGAATGCAAATTCAAGTCCAAGCATCTTAAAAAGTTTTTTTATATTTAACTTTCCTTTTGTTTTATAATAGGTTGATAATATTGCATTCTTTACATGGCAGAGGGGTCATTACTCTTAATTTTGAAACCCAGAGACTAATTATTTAATTGGTATTTTGTATGGATGGTAGATGTGAATCTCTCTATAATACTATGCACATACGCGAATCAGTTAACAAATTGGAATCAACCAAGTAAATACAGTGTGTATATATATATATATATATGTGTTGTATGTAAATTTTCTCAAATACAAATGAGAAAATCATACCTTGTCTCCTTCAAGAAATAAAAACAACATGTTACTAGAGATGGAAATTGCATATTAGGAATTGATTTTCCATTGAAAAACACACTACGCACCACCACCCACTCCGCACACCACAAATCAAATTTGTAGAACAAAAAAATCTCATTTTCCCGATGAGATGGACTCACCAGAGCCGTACATGCCATGGTGTTTCTCTGTCAGTCTTGTCACTAGGAAGGTCCAAAGTTCAGGTCTACAATTGAAAAGAAGAAGGAAGGTGGAAGAAGAAGCGGAAAGAAGAAAGCGGGGAAAGAAGAGGAAAGAAAGGAGGAAGAAAAATTAATTAATGCGCTTGTGAAATCATCGGCGTGAAAGATGGTCGGCAAATGGAACACAAGAAAGAGTAACAAGAAAAGAATGTTGGCTAAAAAAAACGACAGAAAAGAAACAAACTAGAAAAAAGAAAAATGAAACAATAAATGAAAATAGGGAAATTAATACGAAAGGAAAATACTAAAAATTGAACACTAAAATACTAACAAAATTTAATGGCTTGTAAATTAAAAATGGGCACAAAAATAAAATATACCATAAATTGGACAATAATTTAAAATCTTATAGTCAAACTGACATTGTTTTAATGATATTAAAATTTCAATATAAAGCTCATTATTTTAAATATTCTCAGTGAATTATTTCACCACATGAAATCATTAACAAATACTGAGGTATTCGAATAAAAGTGACTCTTATATTATTATTTTATATGTTATTATTTTAAGTTATTAAAATAAGTTAGGAAGAATAAGTTTCTTATTTACTATATTATTGCAAATATTAGAAGATAACCATATAATAATTATCAATACAAGATAAAGATTCCTTTATTTAGTTTTTTCTACATAATTATCTATATAGGGCTCTGATTTTATATATTATCTCTTACTTTCTAATTACTAAAAATGATAAAGTTATATATTGATCACCATAAAGCGAATATTTTTCTTTTATTCTCTTTGACTTTCCATTTTTTTATTTCATTAGTTTGAGATTTGTTTATCATCAACTTGATCGAGTGGCGAGAATACAATTCGAATGACTTATTAATGTTTTATTGTATATATCTGAAAACAACATATGTTTAGTTCTTATGTATCTTATTATAATTAGACATGAATTATTTTTAAATATTATGATTATTTAATTCTCATTTAAAAAAATAATATATATTTCATATAAATATTATTTATTACAAAAATATTTCTTTTTTGATATTACAAATGGAGAAAAGTTGTTCCAATTATTACAAATCTCTCAATTGAATGAGAACCATTAAAGATTTTTAGTTTAATCACAATAATTTTCTAAAAATTCCAAAGTTTCAGATGTAATAATTAAAATATTACAATTAATTTTAAAATTTCAATGTTACAGTAACTATTGATTAATTATGTTGAATAAAACACTCACTGATTAATCCAAATAGGTTATATTATGTAATCAAATAATACTATAAAATGACATTAAGATATTATAATAGATTAGAAAATACATATGGGATATGTAGATATAAACTACAAATAATAACTAAATAGATAGAGGATCACTTGTAAAAAAAACTGAAAGAAATTTTGTGAATATGATATAATAATAAATAATTATAATATTTACTTGTAAATATTTTGGTAATAATAAAAAATGTATATAGATCATAATTATTTATCTAGATATAAGACTACGACGAAAATAATACAGTAATAATCATACTACAAGACACACGAACAAAACCATATAATTTTATTAGGATCCTGACAAATTTTAAAAACAAACTCACCAAAAATAAATTGAGAAATTAGAATAAAAACAGAAAACACAACCTTTATGGTAAACCGAAACTGTTTTATGTCGCATTTCATAAATTTTACTTTTTTTTGTTTTCAAAATAATTTTCTAAAGCAACAAAAAAAAAAATTTAAACAATAACAGATTTTTATTTTATCTTTCAAAGGGAAAAATAAAAGACATCGAAAAAAAATATCCAAACAAACGGCACTTAATCTTTTCATGCTGTTTGAATATGAGCACGATGTATCCAGGCAGTTAATTTGCCCCACGAAATTCTTTTGTCCCCGGCAAAATTGCTCTCGTTCGTCAATATTTAAATGATTTTCAATAAAATCTGCTTGTCACGTGCAAAAATTCTCAAAGTGCCAATTGAGATTGGATGCTATAAACGTTAAAAGACAAATTTCCCCTCATTTTAATTGGGTAATTAACCCATCACCGCGTGCATATATCCTTTTGTTAAAGGAATGATATTATGTGGGTCCCCGTTTATATGTGTCCACAATTTAAGAGGGGTGAATTGGGTTTTCTAAAAAATTTAAACATTTAAAAGAAGATAAAAAATCGGGAGAAAATTCTGTTGCAGATATTTTCGTGGTGAATAAAAGAAATGGCGTACAAACTTAAGCAATAAGTATTATTGGTATGAAGAGAGTGTGAGATGTTAGCGTAGAATTGTATAAATTGGCTAAACTCACAAAGACTTAGATTATATGTTGAAGATTATGAAGGGACTGCTGTGAAAAACCAGTTATTTCTACGTTAAGCGAATCTGCTACATCGTCTAAAACTTAAGGCAATTTTAGAATTAACTTCTGGTGAAGGATTAGTTTATTGGCAATGTACGAACTACTTCACAAAGTTTAACAGCAAGTTGAGAAAGACTCTGTCAGAAGAACAATCTATTTATCGTATTAGAAGAGCGGTTGCTTCACTCAAGCTTATTGGTTATTTTAAAAAGATCTGTGACAAAACAGTTATGCATCTCTTTTAAGAACTGGAAACTTTAAGCAAATTAGTAAAAACGCACTAACTACGGGTAGAAAGAACAACTTATTTACAATTAGAGACATACCTTCCACAATAGCTTATAATTCGTATTTTTAAAAAAAATTCTATGAATGACAGTTATATTGCACTTTGTAGAAATTGGTTCACACAGATTAAAACAAGATTACAGAACTGATTATTACATATATTTGTGCTTCTTGGCTCCTTGAATCTTGTTTCTGAAGAGTGTAAAAAGGCAGATTTGTAAACTTGGTATATCTTCATTAATTTATGTTATCTATAAAAATTCTCACAGATTAAACTATTATTGCGGGTCTTGGTCTTTAACAGGACCAATATTACCAATGACAAAGACGTATATACATATTACTCTAGCTTCTTCACTCCTCTTTTACAATCAAACTCTTAATCAACTTTTGCATTTCTGCAAATTAACCAGTTGGTTGTAAATAGAATATTAAATCACAAGCGAACTTCAGAAAATAAAGAAAAAAGATAAACACAGAGATTTATAGTTGGTCGGCATTAATATGCCTACATCTACTCAACGCAGACTCATATTGAAAATCTTACGCATATGTTATTCTTCTTTTTTAAGGTAAGAGACAAACCACAACAGAATGATAACAACCTAATCCTGACTTGATAATTCCATCTTATAGAATCTTTTCCAAAGGTTTCTAGTCAACCCTTTTTAAACCTACTTTCTTTTCTGTTTTCTTTGCAATTAATTGAGACAGAAACATTTACTTATAGACATCTAGATCTCACCAACAAGGGACTGAGGGTCTTGCTTTCGGATCCTAATTTTTACACCGACCTTTCTACGTCCTCAATCACTTACCTACACCCAAAAAATTTCAATGTAAACGAGTTCCCATTCTGTCTACAACAGATTACATAATCTAAACATATAAAGGATCAGAGAGAAATGCAAATATAAACAGAGGATGGAAGAACAGAAAAACAGGGTTTCTGCACCTTCTCAGATCAGATTGTTCTTAGACAGATCAAAAATTTCATCCCTACACTACCAGATTTTCTTTTCTCTAAATTTTTCTTCCATCGCAAAAGATGAAAAAAAAGGGGGATTTGAAAGAGAGATTTTGAGAGAATTAAACTTTAACATTGGATCCTCATAACTCTTTTGCAAACCCTTCTTCATTCATAAAAAGAGGAAGGGTTTTTCATTATATGAAGTGATCTCTAGAGTTAACGTTGATATCTTCTTTATACTCTTAACATGGAGCAAGAAGTTTATGACATTTTTTAAACTAAGAGAGAACAATGCCATTGTGTTGCATTTTATATAGGGCTGTCAGAATCGCTTTTAAATACTCACACACCCGCAAGGGTTTGGAGGTGAAAGGTTAGTTTTATAAAAATAGTGTAAACTTTTACTGCAAGAAACATCAATATTTAGTGGGCCAAATTCTCTCTTAAAAGAACCATAGCATAAGCAATAAAACATTTTGGGTCTTGTTTTCCCTTTTCTTTCTTTTTTTTTTTAAAATTATTTAACGAAGTAACGCCAATAAATTAGCGGCCCCCAACGTTTTAAAAACATTTCTTTTTTTGTCCACCACTAAATAAAAAATTTCCCGCCTAAAAAATTTAAAAGCTTCTAATATATAAATTCACACACCTTAGCTACAGTTTTCCTTTCACACTTAGTAGAAAGGAAGAGAGGAAGATACCAAATTACTGCAAAAGACACATGAAGTATATATGTTCCACGTTCTGGTAATTCTTATTAAGTTTACTGATTTACTTTTTTTCTTATTGGTTTTGTGGTATGTCCTGAAAAAATTGAAAAAATTTTGCAGGTAAGAGCTAAATGAGTCCGGAGCTCGTCACTTGGTGGCGAAATTGGAAGACGCTGCTGCAGCTCTCAAGAGGAAATCGAGAACGTAAATGTGATAAGAATTTGTGTTTGAAGGAAGGAACCAGTGACTAAGGGACTTTTAGGTGCGATGATCAGGGTCTGGGTTTGGGTAATGAATGTTGGTTGTGTGTGGTTTAAGTCCTCCCTATTATTAACCTCTAGGGCCAACTGCGTTTTACCTCGTATTCTTCATATAAATCATAGGAATGATTTCAAATTATAATAAAATAAAAGTTTTCCTTCAATATATCCGAGGATTGTATTAGTAATTTTCTATTGAGTGTGAATATATTGCTTCTTATTGGCAAATTTAAATATTTAAATAATACATTTGATCTCTAATTCAATCTAGTCATTATTTATTTACTTTATTTCTGATTAGTTACTTATTTTTTAATAATTTCATTTTATTTTTTAGTCCATTTCTGTTTTTCCTCACATGCAACGATTTCCATCATTTTAAAGAAGAAAGAATTATGAAATGTGTTGATTGAGCCTTTTTAATTTAATATTTAAATAATATGATAAACCTAAGAACGTTCAATTCATTTTTGGACTAATTCTTATTAAACTTTATCATCATTATTTATTACTTCATTTCATTGGTTCTACCGCGATATTTAAAGGAAAATGAAAGTTAAGAACATTCTTCACCAAAAGGGATTTCCAGTGCTGTAATACGTGTGACATGTCAAAGTTTTAAAAAAAGGAAAAAGATTTATTTTGAAATTTTAATTTTTTTTTATAATTACATGTAAATGTAAATAATTAAATTTAATTGATTTAATATTTACTCTTAAACTTTAAAAGCCATAATTTTAACTTGCCAACTGTTTATTAAAAAATTGTTGAGGAAGTTGGTCTAAGTAACAACTATTGCCAAGAATTTTCAATAATGTTCTGGAGTTTTGAGATTGCACAAGTATTGTATTTCTTTTTTTAGTTTCGATGTAAAAATCTGTTAATCAAGTGGGGTATTTTTAATTAGACTTCACTAAAATAAAAAAATAAAAAGTCTCAGCCAAGAAATTCCAGTAGGTGTAATGTATTTTTTATTGCATTAGGTTACTATTTGCTGGCACAATACTAGATTTCGCTAATTAGTACCTACCCTTATATCATGAGCGCTTATTATGAAACCAGTCTATTTTGCCGCTAATTAAATATTTTTCTCATACTACCGATAAACATGATTTTATTTTCATAGAATTTCGTTTTACTATTTCGCTCACGAGAAAGTTTTAATTCCCGGTAAATCTGTCAGAGAAATTTTTTATCGTTAAAATTTTTATTTTGTCTTTGTCCATGAAAATGGTCCATTCCTATCATTTAATTTTCATAAATTAATTATTTCCGTCAGTAATATGTAGAAAAATAATCAGCAAATTGACAGTCTATTGTTTATATGGTCGGGGTTTTATTCATTATATCACAGCAGAGTAAACCCCATAAATAAAACCAGAACCAAATATAGGAATTTTTTATACATAGAACCAACTGGTATACTCTATCCCCATTTTCATCAGACAAATTTTGGTAAAGTTATCGATCCGCATGCACCTACTACACGCGGGAAAGAATAAGAAGACAACTTTGATTTTTTTAATTCCCTTCCACTATTCTTAATTAACTAATTAATATGAATGTAATATAAATTTTATATTAAATTCTACATACTAAATATTGGATAAAAATTATATTCATACATGAACTTCGAGTTCAATTACATTTATTCTATTTATACAGTGAGGAATAAACATATTTACAGCATTTTTTTTATCTTCTATTTTTGTATTTTTCTTTCATTAGCGAGATTCTGTGTTAATCATCTTTGTGGAGTGCCAGGATAAAAGTCGATGTCGCACATAAAAGCAAATGAAATCATGTGTGGAATTTTGTTAACAAATGCATGAAAACCATTCAACCATCCACAGCCGAGAGAATACTTGCCATAACGGATATGCCTTGACTTTTCAAAGCTTGCTCAAGTCGAACTAGCGAGGCAATTATCCTTTTTTTTTTTTTCTCTTATTTTTGGACCAGAAAATAATGCACGATTCGAACATGTATTACTAATTACTATCGCACTTTAAAATTATAGTTAAAATGTGAGGTCACCCTGAAATATAATGGAAGAGAGAGTGTTGCAATTAAACCGTCAATTAAGTTGATCGATTCCAAGGGCATAGGAAAAAGTAACCTCATACTGTTAAGTAATTAGCAAAAATAGATGTATATGATAAGACAATAATTTTTATTGGTATTGAGAAACTATCAATCCAATTTGTTTGGAATTAAAACAAAAATGAAAATTTTAAAAACTGTCAATTTTGGTGGTTTTAGTGAGCTATACTATGAGATGGTGTCCCACTAGTCCAGTCACGCTCATCCCGACATGGAGAAAATAATAGTAATTTGTTAAGAAATCCACACTGATATTAATTAGTGGATTTATTACTTGTTTTTACTCGTTATATTTTGTTACCTTGCAAACACCAATATGTATTCGTGAGGGAATTTTTGGATAACATTATTTCAAGTTAATTAAATCAATCAACATAAGTTTCCTTACACACATTTTATTACAAGAGAGTAATAAGTGTTTCGAGTTGAAACTTTAATATATTGATATTAAATTTAATAACTAATACATAGAAAATTAAATCAATAATTAATGTTATATACCCACAAAGTTCCATACCTTATCAACCATTGGGGCCTCCTATTTACGGACGTCGAATTCGACGTACTGCATTCTTTTCTATATACTTTTTTTGATTGTATAAATACTATCTCCAATAGTCATATTTAATATCAAATCACTCTTGTGAGAAGCTTGACCACCTACCAATTCAATTTGGGATTATTATGGGGTAGACAAATGTTAGATAAGTCTACTTGTCTGGTACCGATCATCAATCTCAAAGAATTCATTAAATGAATTGCCTAGGATGAAGAAATGTAAGAATTCACAGTCAAATCGGTGTGCCGAAAAGGAACAAGCATAAAAGATATTGAAAGTCCGATGTACTGTATATTGAAAGACCAATTGCTTGTCAACGTATTTTGGATGAAAAGCAAGTACGAGTTTCTGACTTGACAACATCATCGGAGTGTAATGAATATGTGTATTGACATTTCTAATGCTTATGAAAATGATGGGTAAATATTCCACTCAGGTTGTGATGCAGAAGATGATGTGTTGGACATATTAAGTGATAAACATTCCATAATAGTTTATATGTCCAATAGAAGAAGAAGACTTGAGAATGTATCGTCTAACTTGCAGGGTTTCAATTGAAATATGTCTAAATGTTCAATTTCACGTCTCCTTCACCTCTATAGTTCTTTTGGTGTTGGAACACTGATGCAACTCTATTAAGAATTGAGGGCCAAGCGTGTAATGCATAAGTATGATTTTTCGCGCTAACAGTGTAATCATATTTTCTTCAATTCTATTGCAAAAAACACTCGATTAGCGCTAAAATAATTTTTCAACAGAATGTTGATGATGTTGAACTGTAAATAAATATGTTGGGGATGCCCCATCTGCCTTGTCATTAAAAAAATATTATGGAAATAAGAGCAAAAACTTTATTATTCAATTGATTTAAAGTAATTATAAGATAAGAATAAAAAAGATAATCGAATAATTATCAACAGTTCTAACTTCTGCACCTCGAAATGAGAATCCAAACGTTTAGTTCGTTGCCACATATCAAATGTAATGCAATACCAAAACCACCAGATTATATGTGTGTTTTGGTGAAAAAATTATTTTAAGTGAAATAAATATTTTTTTATATGAATCTATTAATTAACTGGAGTGGATTCTATTAACATGAATCACTTATTTGTCTCCTATTTGTACTTTTGTTGGGTTTTTTGTGACTAGTAGTCATATCTCTAGTGTGCAGCAAAGATTATCATTTAAATGAATTGTGTGTTTTAGTGATAAAGACAAAATTGTGAAAAACTTAAAATCTTCATTATCGTATTGAAAATCCCAATTGGATTGGTTGTCTCTCAATACAAAATAAAAAATTATTATTTATTCATATATGTACTATAATTTTACTTTGCTTGTCAAGTGTGGATTATTTTTTCTTAATTTCACTGAAACCACTTATATCTCTCAAATTGTGGTTTTTTTAAGTGCAAACAACTCTCTCTCATTGAGGACAACATTTAGATTGTAATAGTTTCAAATGGTATTATAATGGAAAATAGTTTTTATGAGAGCATTTATTTCTCTCTTGTCAAAGCCCTTTTTTTTTATTAACAAAAGTGAATATAATGGCCAAACTTGGCATAGGCATTCTTTTATTTTTATTTTTTAATAAAAAAACAGTATTTCTATTTTCAACTGGAAATGGAACGCTACATATATTTTGTCCCATAAAATTTGCAAATAACACTTTTTAATTTATACAAAAAAGAATTAATTTTAATGATACATATTTATCTCCTTCAATTTAACACCAAAAGAACAAAAAAACTCCAGTTTTACTGCTAAAAAGAATTTCAAGTTAAATTCAATATGATGAGTAACATGAATATTTATTGTAGGTAAAATTACCAATTAAGTAAAATAATAAATATAAAAATAAAAATATCTATGATATCAACAATTATCCGTTTAAATTATTTTTTAAATTGAATGATAAACCACTATATATTTTAATAATTATTATTAATGTTTTTAAATAATTTTTTTTCTATTAAAATCCTTTTAAATAATTTTTATTTGTTGAAAATCTTTAAAATTAATGAAAACTGACTTTTTTGTTCTATTCAT
>NW_023591453.1:1832931-1849559 GCF_014843425.1 Jatropha curcas | reverse complement strand
AAAAAAATACGAAAAGGAGATATTAAATTGGCAAAAGTTTAAAGGCAAATTTTTCAGGAAATACAAAATGTAAAATCTTAGAGGTTTGCTTTTCAAATGATGCTCGCGTCATCCAATCAAGCGAAAGCTCCATTGATCTCTTCTATATATAAATATGTCGTATTGCCAGCCGTTGTGCGGATTAACACTTATAAATAATTGATACAAATTAAATTTTGATTTGGAAAAATGAAAATAAATTATATAGATAAAGATAATATTTTTGTCGATTGCCTTTTTTTTTATTTATTATTCTTTGACGTATGTAACAATAAATAATTCGCTTTTTTTATTATTTAAAAGTGATAAATGATTCTATGCTAACAATTACAAAACAATAAACTTCACTTGCTTAGTTTAAACTTAAAACATAAATTAAACATTGCTTTTACAAATTAAATAACTTCTGATCTAAATTATACTGAATAGAAAAAGAAATAAATTTCATTGAATTGTTATCATACGGTGTCTAGTATTATATTTATCGCTATCTAAATATTTCACCATAAAACAAAATAGAATTTGTGTGTAAATTTATAGATGTATTCTTCATTTATAGGAAGCCAAAGGGAGTTAGATTTAGAAAAAAAAAGGGTAATTATTATAAATAACAAAATGTTATAACAATTATGTGTGGTTATTAATTTTTTGGAAAAACTAAGTAGTGTTATATTATTACAAAAATTTATTATTTGATCATTTATTATTGCAAAAGGAAGAAACCAAGGTTTTTATTATAATAATTATAATGGTTATTATAATTAAATAACGAAAATGAAAAAGTTTAGAATTTGCTTGTTGGTCTCCCGCCTTTGCATGAGGTATAGTATACATTTGTTATGTTAGTGTTAAATATGTTTGTTGATTATTTAAGAAATTAAAATTTTTTGCAGAATTACATGCCTTTAGCATTTTAAATGGCTTGGATTGTATTTAATTGAATTCTTTATCTAATTTAAAATGTAAGCTCTTTTTTCCTTATCATGATTTAGTTAAAATAGTTGATATAATATATGGTAAGTTCTTAATGCAAAGAATCTCTTTCTTTCAAAATTAAAGAACTTTATATATATATATATATTATATTATATATATATATAAAGATATTTTTTTGTAGAGACGTCCAAAATGAGTAGCCTAGTATAGGTCAGAAAAATTAGATTATAAAATCAATTAGTTTTTATTATTTGGTTCAATTCAAAGCTATTAATTTAGTTTTTAGTTTTGATTTTACATAATCACAACTTTTTGTTTTAATTTTACACTTTATAAAATATACTCATAGTTAAATTTTTTCAATTTGCATAATTAATTTAAACTATAAGATTGGAAGTGGAAATAATATTAAATAATAAATGAGAGGGAGAAAAAGTAAATTAAAAAGAAAAAATATTGAAATTTTCAAGCAAGATAATGGAATGCTAAAATGTTAGAGGTTCCATTTTGCTAGAAGTGCCACAATCCAAAACTTATTGCAAACCTCAATGGTTTCTCCTTTACATAATTAGGCGGTCTCTGTAATAATATTCTTTTTAGAGAAAAATCGAAAGAGAAAACATATCTAAACAATAACAATTTAAAAAAAAGTGCGCCATTGTTAAAGTAGGTTAAGGGGGCCCCAAGTCTTTTAAGATTGAGGGAAGTCCAGACTTTTTGCACAGTTCAGGGCTTATGTATTCGCCTCAAAGATTCAATACATCTTCCATATATAGCATAGATGAGAGATTCAAGGGGGTTTAAGATAGGTCCATTTTGTGGTTGCGGAGGTTCCCAATTTGTATTTTTTTTTTTGTTTTCTTAATTCTTTGAAGGACTGCAATCCCGTTCTAAAGCGACCCAATCGAACTATTCGATGGGAATTTAAAATATATGAGTTGGGCTGGGCGGATCATTTTTATAATTCACGGATGGGATTGAGTAACGGGTTCCACTAGGTAATCTCATATTCGATCCAATTGTAAAAATTATTTCTATATGTATTGTATATGTGTGCTAATTATGATTATTTGAGTTAATTTAATTTTATTTAATTTATAATTTTAAATATAAATACTAAACTATTTAAATATTTTGTAGACCTTATCGTTAAAATTATTTTCTTTGGCATAACTTTGTTAAAAAAATTTAGCACAACTAAAGTTGGTTGGGATGAAGTGGTTGAGACTCCATCTCCCTTATCCTAAAGTATCGAGTTTGAGTCTTGGGTATAGAAATTGGCACGCTAGGAGAGTCTGCTTCCTATGTGGCCCTGTAATACTCAAGCCAGATGTAGTCGAAGCCCAATGGGCTTGAGTACACCGGTGGTATAAATCCAAAAAAAAAAAAACAAAAATTAGCACAAAAATTATAAAAGATAAAAAAAAGTCCTTTTCGTTTCACTTCTCCTTAAGAAAAATTTTCATATATACAATTTTCATATATGTATATTTTTTTTCTAAGTATATATCTATCACTTAGTATAGATAGAATGGATATTTATTCGGCAATCGATTTGCAGCCCACGTTGTTTTTTCCCCACGTGATTTTTAAAAACATTTTCTTTTCTTTTTTTTTTTTTTTTTTTTTTTTTTTTTTTTTTTTGTCCTTTTCCTATTCTAAAATAGCAAAAATCTGCTTTTAAAGAATTTGAAAAGCTTCTTATATTCAACCATTAATCTGTAGTTACCTGCATTCAATTCAGTGAAAAAGGCAGAAAGAGGCAGATAAACAGTTACAGCAATAGATAATGGCTATATGTGGTTTCAACCTGGTAATTTATTAGTTTTACTGAAGTTTTATTTTGTTTTTAACTTCGATTTTTTGGCATGACCATGAGACATGAAAGTTACAAGAAAATTGAAAATTTGCAGGTAAGACCTCATGGCCGGAGCTGCTCGGGGAGAATGGGAAAGCTGCTGCAGCTCTCATAGAGAAAGAGAACAAAGATCTGCACGCTATCGTGTTGAAGGAAGGAACTCCAGTGACGAAGGATCTTAGGTGGGACAGAGTCCGGGTTTGGGTCGATGAATGTGGTGTGGTCATTCTAGTTCCTACTATTGGCTAATGTTACGTAGTTTTACTTCATCTCCAAATAAATCATGGAATGATTTAAATTATAATGAAATAAAAATTTCCTTCAATATCTATGAAAGCTTTTATAATGAAATAAAAATTTCCTTCAATATCTATGAAGGCTTGTATTAGTAATGTCATCGAATGAATATTAGATGAATTATTGCTATTGTAATTTAAAAGTATTTAAATAATTACTTATCTATTCAATTCAACTCATTATTTCAAAAAAATTATGAATGTCAAGTGGAGCTTTTGTATTTAATAATATGAAATAATAAAAACTTTCAAATTCATTTGGATAATTTTATCAAATTTCATCATCATTTATTTGTTACTCCAAATTTCTGTTTTGATTGGCAAATAAATTTAGTTTATTATATAATATCAGGAAAAACATGAACAACCAGCCCTAAAACCGAGCTAATAGGGCCTCCACTACATCCAACCTAACTGTAGATTTCCTGGAAGCAAAGTTTGCTTATTTTGGAAGCAAAGTTTGGATCAAACCCAAGTTAGATTTATGGAGTGTGACTTTATTTGGTTGGATATTTTAAATCTTGATAAGACATGAATCTTCGATCAATGAAACCTGGTTAGTGCGACTTGTTCTTTCATTAGTGCTATTGACGTATGGTGATAGAAACTCATCTGTGTCCATATATGGCGAATGTATGATAACCTTGGACGAAGCTCAATCAATAACTGAGGAACATAAAAACCTGCATTCCCATTCTAGAATTCACAGCCCAATTAGCTAGTTTGTCGACTACTTGTTTTGCTTGCCATGGACGATTCAGTAACTCCTTATACTGAATTTTGACATTCAACAAAACGTAGATTCTCAGCCTTGGGAATTAGAGATAAGTTATTTAGGGACTAGAGAATCTATCTCAATAATCAACTTGTGCACCTCAAGATTCCATGATAATTTCAGCCTACATAAATGAGCTACAATCCAGCCTACATAGTGAAACCAGTAATCCATCTTCAAGAAGAATCTCAACAATCAACTTTTACCCGGATTTCCTTTGCAAATAATAGGTTTTTTTTGATAGTTTTTAATAGGATTTTTAATAGTTTTTAATTAATTAGTGATTTTTATTTATGTTTTTATTTAATTTTAATTTTGCTTCCTTTATGGTCTTGAGCTCGTGTTGGAAGGTTTTTGTAGGTACTTGTTTAGGAATTTGTCAAATATGCCAACAAAGAAGAATGAGATCACATGATTATAGAAGAATGAGATCACATGATTATTTGCCTTTTGAAGGTTGATATAGTTATTTAGGACACGGAGTTCTACGTGGAAGTAATACAAGACTAAAACCTTTTTTCATAATTATGATTAGAATTTCTTGTCTTCAAGAAGTTAGATTATTTTCCTAATTACTTTCAAAGAAGACCTAAGAAGTACTAAAGTCTAATATAAAAGAACCTATATTCTATATAAAAGAACCTATATCACAAGAGGAGTTACACAATTCTACTTTTATTCTCTGCACCATTCTTATCTCTCTTAGCTTCAAGACTTCAAGAAAATTCAAGAAACGTTTTTGGTGAGATTCAAGATTCAAGGAAGCAATTCAAGTCAAGCATCTTAAAAGTTTTTATATTTAAACTTTCTTTGTTTTGTAATAACAAGTTGAGAATTTTGCAGTCTTTTACATGGCAGAGGGGTCATACTCTATTTGAAACCGTAACATCTACTATTTGGAAACCAGAGACGATTATTTAATTGATTTTTCGTATGAATGTATGCTCTCTCTCTCTCTATATATATATATATGCATATACACGTATCAATTAATACATTAGATCAAACCAAGTAAATACGGTATATATATATATATATATATTGTATCAGTATTAATTCAAACACAAGCGAGAATCCTACCTTGTCTCTTTGAAACAAAAACAACATTTATGGAGATGAAATCGTAGATTAAGAATTGATTTTCCATTGAAGAATAGAAACGAAATGAAAATCAAATTGTAGAACAAAAATCTATTTTTCAGTGAGGACTCTTACTCCGAGCATGCATTGATGATGTTTCTCATGTCAGTCTCGTCGCCGGAGTCAAAGTTCAGGTCTACAATTGAAAGAAGAAGAAGAAGAAGAAGAAGAAGAAGAAGAAGACGAAGAAGAAGAGGAAGAGGAAGAATAATAATTAATCGCTTGTGAAAATATCAGCGTGAAGAATGTTGGCATGGAACACAAAAAGAGTGATAAGAAAAGAATGTCTGCTAAAAAATGCGCAGCAAAAAAAAGAAAACAAACTAAAAAAAAAAAAGAAACAATAATGAAAATAGGAAATTAATACAAAAGGAAATACTAAGAAATTATAACACTAAAATACTAACAAATTAATGCCTTATAAATTAAAAAAGGGTACATAAGTAAAAATGAACCTTAATTGGCAATAATAACAAATTAATGCCTTATAAATTAAAAAAGGGTACATAAGTAAAAATGAACCTTAATTGGCAATAACTTAAATCTTACGGTCAAACTGATATTTTTTTTATAAATAAATTTCAAAAACTGACATTTAGTATAATATTCCAAATGAAATCACATCTGCATTCGTAAGGCTCTAAATATTATATTATTTAGTTATTAAAAATTATTAGGAATATTTTTACTTCTTAGTATATGCAAATATTGAAGATAACCATATGATTATCATAAAGAACAAGTCTTTTTTAGTTCTATTTCTATATTTATTTATTTATTTATACCAAATAAAAAGATAAAAAATATTTGACCAAGATATTTTTTATTTATTTCCTTATTTTCATTTCCATTACTGAAGAATTTGTTTTATGCATTATGAGTGGCTGAATACATTCGATGATTTATTAAATGTTTTTTTATCTGAAAACACCGGTTTGTTTTGGAGTGTTTTTTATTTATTAGAAATATGAAATAATTTTTAAATTTTTGGATTATTTATTTTTAATTAATTAATTTTTTTAAAAATTTTATTTTCTTTTTTTTTTGTTCACAAGCGAAAACAATTGGGTTTTCTAAATTATCACATCTCTCTTATTAAGTCCATTAATATTTTTCGTTACTATAAATTTTTTTCTAAAAATCCAAAGTTTTCAGGATGAAATAATTAAAAATAATTTTATAATTTTAAATTTTAAATTTCAAATGTTATAGTAACTATTAATTTATTAATTGTTGAATAAAAATATAATACCCAAATAATAATAATAAAATAAATAATACAAAATGACATTAGATTTATATAGATAGAGAAAATAATAGTAATCAATAACCAACAAATACAACAATAATTTTATGAAAAAGATAAATCTTATAAAAATGAAAAAAATGAGAAAAATAGAATTAAAAATAGAAAACACAAAATTCTTGCTAAACCACTTATTTTGTGCATTTTCCAATAAAATTTTAAATTTTTATTTTTCAAAACATATTCTTTAATACAAAGAAAAAAAAGTTTAAACAAATTTAAAAAAACAGATTTTTTATTTTATCTTTAAAGAAAAGAAATGAAACAATAAAAAATTTAATCGTAAAAATAAAAAATTTAATCGAAAACAAACCCCACCTTATCTTTTCTTCTGTTCAGTGCGAGCACGTGTATCCAAGCAGTTAATTTGGGCCCACGAGATGTCTTTGTCCCGGCAAAATTGCTCTTGTTCGTATATTAATGATTTTTATAAAATCTGTCACGCGCAAAATTTCAATTGCAAAATTTCTCATTTTATTGTATTTACCGTGCTTATCCTTTATTATTTCAAATACCCGTTTTGTTTGTTTTTATTACAATTTAAAGGAATAAAGCTCAATTTAACATCTTAAACTTAGGAGAAATATTCAATTTGTCCAAAAATTAATTTTTTTTTTTATAAAATTTACCTACCGAACTTGCACCAAAACAACAAAACTTAATTTTTCATAAAAAAAATTATTTTTTAATATTTTTAACTAATAAAAATTATTTAAAAGTTTAAAGTTAAGAAAGAAAAATTATTTAAAGACATAATAATAATAATTATAAAAAAATTATAGTCTCATATCTTTGATTAAAAAAATAACTAAACAAAATATTTTATTTAAAAGATTATAAAATTAGAAAATATTTAATTATATGAATATTTGGTTTTAAAAATTTATTATTTTTTAATTGTTTCTTAATTGTATTTGATCTAAATGAAATATTCCATTATTTTTAATTATATTTTAATTTAAATTAAAATTCTTTTCAATAATAAATGGCTTTTTGTTCTTCTGGTGCAAATTTATGGGGGTAAATTATAAAAAAAATTGATTTTTGGGCAAACTGAATATTGCTCCTAAGTTTAAGGGGGGGGGGGGGGGGGGGGGGGGGGGGGGGGGGGGTAAATTAAGCTTTATTCCCAATTTGAAAACTTCTATATAAATCCATCATTTTCTGTAGTTTTCATCTAACTTACTGAGAAGGGAGAGAGAAAAATATAATTAGAGGAAAGACAGAGTGGCTTGTGAAAAATATAAGGCAAAGCTGCTGCAGCTCTCATAGAGAAAAAGAACAAAAATGTGCACGCAATTGTGCTGAAGGAAGTAACTCCAGTGACTAAGGACTTTAGGTGCGACAGAGTCTTGGTTTGGGTTAATGAATGTGGTGTGATCGTTCAAGTTTTTATTGTTACCTAAGGCTTGTATTGGAATGATTTAAATTATAATAAAATAAAAATTATAACAAAATAAAAATTTTATTCCATCTCTAAATAAATATTGGAATGATTTAAATTATAATAAAATAAAAATTAATTATTTACAAATCACAAATTTTTATTCCCATCTCTTAATATAATATTGGAATGATTTAAATTATAATAAAATAAAAATTATAACAAAATAAAAATTTTACTCCATCTCTAAATAAATATTGGAATGATTTAAATTATAATAAAATAAAAATTTTCTTCAATATCTATGAAAGCTTGTATTAATAATATACAGATGAACTCTTGCAGTTGCAATTTAATATCTAAATAATCACTAATTTATCCAATTCACTTCATTATTTATTAACTTTTTTGAATTTAGAACTCATATAGATAAATGACCTTGTACAATATTTATAAATGATGTCCAATTGGTTTTGTGTTATAATATCTTTACATAATCTTGAAATTACCGTTATTTATTCCAGAAACTCCTTTTTTTTTTTTTTTTTTTTTTTTTTTTTTTTTTTTTTTTTTTTTTTTTTGAAAATGATTCCAGAAACTGTTATAATAACACTGTTGGACCTTAAACTGCTATCACTTATATTCAAACATACATAGATAGGACAACTATTAGGCAATTATTTTGCGGCCACAATTCATTCTTAATGCAGCACGTTTTAAAACTTTTTTTTGGCCTTTTCCTACTCCAAATAGGCAAAAATTCTACTGCTAAAAATTTGAAGGCTTATATATAAACCCACCATTTCTGTAGTTCTCATCAAACTTAGTAGAAAGGAAGAGAGGAAGATACCGATAGAGCAAAGACAATGGCTGATATATGTCCACCTGGTAATTTATAGCAAAGACAATGGCTGATATATGTCCACCTGGTAATTTATTAGTTTACTGAGTTTATTTGTTTTTTTGGTTTTGTGTATGTCGTGAAAAATTGAAAATTTGCAGGTAAGAGGTCATGGCCGGAGTTGCTTGGGGCGAATGGAAAAGCTGCTGCAGCTCTCATAGAGAAAGAGAACAGTAATGTGAATGCAATTGTGTTGAATGAAATGTCTCCTGTGACACCGGACTTCAGGTGCGGTAGAGTCCGGGTTGTTGTCAATGACTGTGGTGTGGTTGTTCGTGTTCCTGTAGTTGGTTAAAGCCATAAAGTTTTATTCTATCTCCAAATAAATTATGGAATAATTTTAATTATCATGAAATAAAAGTTTCCTTCATAATCTATGAAGGCTTCTATCAGTAATATCATCGGATGAATATTTAGATGAATTATTGTTGTAATTTAAAAAATGTTTAAATAATTATTGAACTATTCAATTCACCTCATTATTTATGAAGGGCTGTATCAGTAATGTCATAACTATTCAATTCACCTCATTATTTATGAAAGGCTGTATCAGTAATGTCATCAAATAAATATATAGACGAATTATTGCTATTGCAATTTAAAAATATTTAAATAATTGTTGATCTATTCAATTCACCTCAATAAATATATATATTTTAATTTAGAACTAACTTATATCAATTTTAAATAATCTCGTTCATTTTAGTTATTTCTTTCTCAAGCAACGATTTCATCATTTTAAAGGAAGACAAATTACAAATGTGCAGTTGAGCTTTTAATTTATATTAATTTGATTTGGATAATTTTATCAAACTTCAGATCCATTCACTTATTATGATACATTATCGATTATGCGCTGACGTACATTACGTGATAATTAAAAAAGGTTAAAATTTGTTAATTAATTTGAGTTATTTGGATAATTTAATAAAAATAAGTGAAATTTCTAATTTCCTTCATTATTTTCTCTTTAAATTTGAGAGATTTAAAACACAAGCTCCATGAAAAATAAATGAAATATTATTTCCTTCAGTACTTTCCCCACTTTTCCAAAAAGATATTTTCTATAGCTATATTCTTTCCTTCAAAAAAAAAAAGAAAAAAAAATCATCCAAACAACTTCATATTTTTTTTCATCTTCACTTCCTTTTGCAGGCACAAGTAAAGGAATCCCTTTACACATCGCCAAAGCTTTTAAGTTCCCTATCCAGCCATCGCCAAAGCTTCGAGTTTCTGAGAGGCTTGAAGCTGGTTTAATCTAAGTATACTTTCTTGGTATTGTCCATAAGGTACTTTTAATATATAATTAGAGAATAACTAACGATAAAGTATTTTTTGTGGTATAAATTAGGGGTGTAGATAGGACTGCAGGAATCCCAACCTATTTTAAAACCATTCCGAATTTCCTGTCCCGAAAAAATCCAATATTAATTTAATAGTTCCATATTGAAAAGTATTTGAGGGATGAGATTGGTCCTTTGATTAAAATTAACGTTTTATACTGATTGAAGTTCCATCCTATCACGTCTCGTTCTGTACTCACGTTTATGAAAATTATTTCATTCTTTTTATTTTTATTTTTTTATGACATCAATTACTTATTAAAGTAATAATATGAAAAATAATATGCATTTTTCTAAATACAAAATGAATCAATTAATTAAACATATTGATTTTTCCTCTACTACTTTATTGTATGTGTTAAGTAAATACTTATGAATAAGTTTTTTTTATTAAAAAAAATGAAAGAATAATCGATACAAGAAAAAATATTACTTGTAACTAATCTGATTACTGGATTATTAGTTATACTTAATACTATTATTCTTTATTTTTCAGACGATATTTTGAATTAAATTAAATATGAAATTTAAATCAGCTTAAATTTAAATCAGCTTAAAGGTAACAATAATAGAACAGTTTGAGTTAAAATTCATAAAATAGATGCAAAGTTAAATTATACAGTTTTTGAATTATTTATTTTATTATATTTAATGCTCTTTTATTAACTAGAAAGTAACTACTAACAAATCTTCTATTATAACTAGAGGTATACTCGTGCTATGCACGATTATAATATATAATTTTTTAAGCTACATTTAAAACTTTTTGTATATTATTCAAATCACTATTAAGTTGAACTAATCAAAACCATATGATAAATGTTTTAATATTATTTAAAAATATATTTAAAAGTATTTTATATTATTCAAAGATTTAAAAGTATTTTATATTATTCAAATCACGATCAATTCTATTTATTTAAAGTTACTTAGCGAATTGTAATTTAAAAGTTATATTTATAACAAAGATAAAATGCATTGCAAAACTCTCACTGTGAAAAACATTTTTCAGCTATATTTAAAATATTTTTATATATTATGAACCATATAATCATTTATCATATTTATGAGGAGCCTTATTGAGAAAAATATTTATTTAAATTAATTTCAAATGGCTTGAATTGAAATGAGAATATTTACTCATTTATCTAATCAAATATTTTTTAGAGAAAATAATTATTTAATCCCTGATGTATGATCAAATTAATCAACTTGTTCCTACTGTTTGGCAATATTCGTCGAGGTTTACCTCCGGTTAACCGGTAAGTCCTTCCATCCATGTTGTTTTAGATTTTTCTCTTAAAATGAATTAAAAGTAGGAGAGAGGTAGGAGATTAATCTACGATGACAATAATGGCCCTTATTGTGTATTGAGATATTTTCTCAATACATCATGTAAATGGCAATCACAAACAATTTAAACCTTTATTATTCTATTACTAATAACACTAATAAGAAAAATCAACGACCATAAAAATATTAAAATAGAAAAAATTTAACGTAGGGCTTTGAGAAAATTGAATATGAAAAAAAATTAATTTGATTTGATGCTTATGAACAAGAAATTATAAATTTTATTAACAAACAACATTTTATTGTGTATTGAGATATTTTCTCAATACATCATGTAAATGGCAATCACAAACAATTTAAACCTTTATTATTCTATTACTAATAACACTAATAAGAAAAAATTTAACGTAGGGCTCTGAGAAAATTGAATATGAAAAAAAATTAATTTGATTTGATGCTTATGAACAAGAAATTATAAATTTTATTAACGAACAACATTTCATTATAATTTAGAGAAAAATTAATTAAAATACAATAACTATTTAATTAATTTTTGAAAAAAAAATAACATCTCGATTATGTTTTTAAATAATTAATTTATATATTTTATATTTTATAAATCCTCTCTTTTCTATTTGCCTTGTTCACATTTCCTGCAAAATTTTCATTTTCCAAATAAATGCTAAAATTAGTCCGAATATTAACCGATGCAACGGTTCTTGGACAAGTTTGATAGAAATTGTTATCATTAATGTTTGACGAAATACTAGTTAAATAACTCACAACATAACTACTAAAATAGTTAAATTTGTCCAATATACTGTTAAAGTGTAACTTTTTCTTTTAAATTTGCCACCACACCAAACCGCCTTCTAAGATTTGGTTCAATTAAATATATTTCATAGTTTAATTTGGTTTGAATTTTTTTAAACCGGCATTGTAAGTTTGACTCGGATGAAGCTTTCAAATTATGCAAAACCAAATTATAAAAACCCTCAAGACAATAGCTAATAGTGTAATATTAATATACAACAGATTCATTCAAGTGACAATATAGTAAATTTATTCACCAAATCCCTGCCAACTTCAATATTCAAGAAAATAGTGTACCGTAATATTAATATACAACAGATCGGTATGCGTCAGCCTAATTTTCTAAAACCAAACTTTCATTAGGGGGAGAAATAAATTTTTAAGACAAACAATATTGTATTATTTTTCCTTCACTATGATTTTTTCCCTCTCGGTTTTTCTTAGTAAGGTTTTAACAAGGCATATTCTTTGTGTAATAGACATCTAGGGGTGAATGTTATTAAATAATGGATGTTCATTAAGTTTATCAAAGAAATTATTTTTATGATCTCATTTAATATTATGTCTTTTGGAATTTATGATTATCTCTTTTAAAATGCATGGTTACCTAATTGGGAATGTATTTTGTATTCTATAAATAGTTACTTAATCTTGGAATAATATTTTAATACAAGAATTCTCTCTCTCTACTCTCTCTGTCTTTGAGTTATAATGTTTTTTTATAATAAAATAGTCGTATGTCTGCACATTGCGTGGGTTAATACTTATAAATAATTGATATAAATTAAATTTGTTTGAAAAATATAAATAAATAAATATATGTGATGAAAAATAATATTTATTATTTACTTTTTTTTTTATTCATTAACTATGATAAGAAAAACTATTAATCCAACTCTTTTGTTAATTTAAAAATGATAAAAGCACCCTACACTAAAAAATTAAAAACAATAAACTCACCTTCTTAGATAAACTAAAAACAATAAACTTAAATATTGCTTTTACGAATTAAAACAATCACTCAAACATAAAATTACTTGAATATAAAAAAATTCATGAATCGTTAATCATATGTGTCTTTTGCTTAATGTATTAATTTTTATCAATATGTAAAAATATGTTGAAAATAAAAAAGATAAATAGTTAAGAATATACGAATTTTCTTATTTGGATTATTAATCATTGCAAAAGAAAGAAAATAAAGAGTTTTTTATTAGTGAAATAAATTTATTATATTATTATTAATTATTAAATAAAAAAATGAAAAGTTTTATAATTTCTTCAAATTACATAATTAAATAAAAATGTTTTTCTTCAAATTACATAATTAAATAAAAATGTTAAAAATTTAAAAAATAACAAAATTTTATGTCACCAACTAAGTTTCACAAGCAAACTTAGTTGAACTTTTGTATATTTCTTTAGATATAGATGTGTTATTTCACTTCTAAGAGTGTAGTGGAAATAGAAAATTAGGAGTATTTTAAAGATATAATCTATGATAGTGATGTTGATATCTATATAATACATAAAATGAAAGCAGTTTGCCTTTTACGGAACCAAGTATAAGAAATACAATTTGCCACTTCATATTATTTTTTTCTTTATGATATTTGAGAAGTCTAATGGACCGGAATAATATTGTGAGCTACACAGTAGAGATAGCTCTCATCTTTGATTAACATTTACCAAATCGATGATAACTTTATAGTGGAGAGGATTCCAACACAAGATTTCTCACTCTCCACACCTTCGACGAGACGTGGAGAGGTCATATCTGATTGACACTTGATATTATTTTAGATTATAAAATGATAAATGTTTGAATTATAAATTCATAAATTATTTTAGATTATAAAATGATAAATGTTTGAATTATAAATTCATAATTATAAATTAAGTCGATGGACTAATTTTTTATACGTATACTATATATAAATGTTGGAATAGAGAAATAATGGAAATTCTTATAGTGACCTTACTAAAATTTAAAACATAATAAAATAACTTTAGTGATAGCCAATTAAATTTTATTTCAAAAATTATCTTTAATAGATAATTAAGCAATTAATTATTAATATTTGTATGACAATTGTGGCTTCATATGGTTATCTTTTAAAATCAGCTAATGAACGTAACAATGTCAATTCGAAATTTAACTCAAGTCTCGTGAAGCGTGGGTCCCATCACTTCTATTGTTTATTCATTTTTCTATTCTAGATTTTAAATTGTGGTGCAATTATAATATAAATTTGAAATTATGGTGTTTAGAGGGTTAATTTGATTTTAGGGTAAATCGTTACAACATGTAAAGTTTAGAATTTAAATGAATTACTTCCATATATTACTACAAATCAGGAAATCTATTTTTCAATCAAGACATTTAACTTTTTTTATAAATAAATTTAGAAATTCATAGTCACATGGCAAGCCCATCTAATTAAAATGGCTGAGTTTTCTTGCCAATTTATTAGTGGATGTATATTCCAATTAATGGTAATATATTCCAATCAATAACCCTAAACTTTCGCATTTCATTTTGACAAGGAGCACAGTTGTTATTGAAATGTGAAATTACAGGGTCATGATAGATTCTCTGCAAAATTCAGAGGGCCACAGGGATAATCTTCCAAAATAGGAAGTCAAATTTATGCATTATGTAATTATTTTAGTGACAGAAAAAAAAATCGGTCAAATTACGTTTTTTTTAGTGCCACATAACCTGTTTATAATATTAACCAGGTTACACGGATTGTATATGCGTCAACACGATCCATTTAACATATTTATAATATTAAACGGGATAAACGCGTTGTGTTTGTGTCACCTGCTTAATTTTCGTGTCGTGTTTGTATTGATAAATTTTACAGAACTATTAAATTGGTTGTGTTCGTGTTGACCATAATCATGTAGCATGTTAGGTGAATTGGTGTCGAACTTGATACGCCAATCCATTTTTACACCTCTAGGTCATATTATGCATGGTTTTTGTTATCGTACTCTAGTAAACTAATATTAATGAGTGACAGCTTATTTCGCAAGTGTACGAAATCGCTATAAGTAATATATGATGAGTAAGAGAAGAAAAGAATATAAGGGAAAAGAATTTCGATAATTTTCTCTTCAAATTAGAAGGAAAATAAAAAATTATAAAAATTAATTTATAGAGAAAAATTAATTTATTTTTCTTTTATATCCAAAAAAACTAACATAAGTTTTTTCCGAAAAAATATTAAGTTCCTTTTTTTTTCTTAAATTAAGTTCCGAAAAATATCAGCATTCAACAAATTGGCGAGACCTAAAGAGAAGTTTATCTCAAATGACAATCAAATATAAGTCTTCAAAATTGCAAAGTGTAAGGAGAGCAGTTATTTAACATAATTATAAAAAGATAAGTAAAAGATAAGTTTGTAATGACAAGCAAAGCATTGAAAATTATAAACGACCTTTACCATCACCACCAATTTAATAATTGTCTTTTAAAAAAATTTTCAATTATACATCATGCATATTGAATACTAAGTACTTGAAAGGAATTTTGTATACAAAGTTATATTATATTATTATTTATTTATTTATTTATTTTTTGAATTATTTATTTATTTATTTTTGAACACACAAATTCCTTCGTCCACCGTTTGATTGCTTGATGTTGGGGGGTTTCGTTTATTAATTATACTTGGGTTGATCCAATAACATCAATTTGCCTTTAACGTGCATTTTCACCATAAAATTTTTCAATTTTTATCTTTTTAGACTATATTTGTTTCTTAATTTATTTTCTATTGTTTGATTGTAATATTAAAAAATAATTAAAAAAATATTAAAATCTTTAACTCATACAACTATATATATTTATAATAATAGAAATTTCATATTTAAAAAAGTTATGATTAAATATGAGAAATGATGCAAAAATTGTAAAATTATGAAAGTTGGTTGTAACCAATGATGGTGGAAGGTGCTAGTTGCTGGTAGTGAGTGGTAAATTCAAGTACTTTTATTTTTAATAACAATTAAATTTTAGAGTTTTTCATACTAAAATTTTTTTAGGAAGTTCGAGTACTTTTATTTTATTTTTCATATTCTTATTGGTAGTATTTTTTTTCTTTTAAATTTGCTGCGAAACCTAAGCCGCTTTCTAAGATTTGGTTCGATTAAATATATTTCATGGTTTGATTTGATTTTAAATTTTTTTAAACTATCATTGTGAGTTCGATTGAAGCTTTCAAATTATGTAAAATCGAATTATAAACACCCTTAACACGATAACTAATATAAAAAATAAGGCTGAATACATCATTTGCCCCCTGAACTTGAGCAAAAAAATTTCGTGACTCCTCTATTTTCAAAGTGACCTTGTGACACCCTAATTTTTTTTTCTTTTTATAACAATTACACACATGGTCGGAATACTAAACTGGTCATGCACAACATGCGCGGATGACGTAGAAAATTACAGTTCCAAGTCAATTAATTTTGTCACATTGGATATCATGCAACAAAAAATTCATGAATTGAGCCAAATCAAACCTAAATTTAAC